>BGPT01003507.1:13240-42848 GCA_003297045.1 Symbiodinium sp. clade C Y103 | reverse complement strand
ATAATGTGATTGCGTTTCAACAGTGTTTCTATTAGAGCAGTGTGTTGGAAGCTCCAACAAACTGAGGGGCCGTGTTAAATGACAACACTGTCCAACACCTACAGGGTGTACAGTTCAACAGCTATTGTATGTTCCTGGCAACATCATGGATCAACAGGCCTTGAGCCTGAAGCTTTTGTCCAACAGTACAAAAGGCGCGCACAGCATCAGCTGCAACATTTGAGACAACAGTGCTGCCTTGAATTTTTCATTATGTATATATATATATATATAGGTATACATATGCAAACACATGTTTACATATTATAGGTTGATGGTTTCCATTCATGCCTAAGACAGTGATCCCCAGCTGCTTTTGTATGTTTCCCGGAAAGCCCACCAACCAGTAGCGATCTTCACGATTTTGCCGGTCGAAAGTGCCCATCTTCATGGATGCTAAACTCAGCAGCACATCCGACACGCAGCCCGTCACATACAAGGAAGGGATCTTCCGGACACGGCACGATTTCGCTGGGACACCCAGGGGTTTGAATCGTCGATCCATTCACAGTGAGACATAGAGTTAAGTCCTGTATTACCAGTTATTCTTATGGTTATAAATGGGGGCATACATTCTACAAATGGGGTTCTAGCTGACTGAAAAAAATTATAAATGGTTATAAACGAGTTTATACATTCCAGAAATGGGGTGACTTACTGACTACTTATAACTGGTAAAGGGCCATAACCGTAGAGGAGGTGATGAAGAAAACCTGGTGGGTACCGTACTGAACTGACTACTACCTGGGGACATCTTGGATGGGTAGTTTTACACTTCATTTTACCATGAAGGCTAAGAAACTAGTTTGTTGCAGCGAGTCTCCTCGGGTGGCCATGCCAAGCCCAAACTGATTGAAATTGCCAAACATATACCATATACTGTTGAATGTGGTGAATATACTAGTAACAATTAACAACCATCCCAAATTTTGGGATCTAAGCAGCTGACATGGAGATCCTATGGGAATATGTGAATGTAAACAAGCAATGCTTTTTTGAGATAGTTCAACAAGAACATGGACATCAATGATGTAAAACAGCCAACTGGGAGCTCGGAGTCGGATGACAGTGGTTCCCGGTTGGCCGCCTGTTGGGGGCGGCTATGTTGTTACGCATTGTTATTCCACTAGATGTGATGTGCATTGGTTAAATAACAAGCTTAATTGGTTGAACAAGTTAAAGCATGTAAGAGATTGTAGAAGACATTGGTCTTAAACCAGCACGTTATGTGTTCAATGAAATGTGGTTAAAACGCATCATCGGCTAAATCATGTTGACTTACCAAATCAGCAGTTTCTTGGTCAAATGATGTTACATCATCTCAAGCTCTGGCGAAATGAATTTGATTTAGCAATTTATTGATAAAATGATATAAAATGATACTAGATCATGCTGAATATTGGTAAACCACCAGTTTAATTGGTGAAATCCGTATCTCTATTGGTGAAATCCCAGCTGTCCAGGATTTGATCCAAAAAGTCACACCGAGGAAGTGACGAAGGGCTGGGCTCGGCTGAAACTAGGCGCCATAACTTGGAACTCCGAGTTGAAGCATCTTTGGGATTGAGTGAAGATGGGACTTTGACCATTGAAAAAGGTCCATATGTATATATAATTATATATATATATGTATTATACTCCATTTGGACGTTTCCTAAGGCATACGATGTACCCCAAATGACCCAAGTCATTAGACCATGTTGGTATTGAAAGGCATGGTTTGGGAGGTCCTCCATTTTGAGAAACCTCCATTTGTGGGTATGATGATATACATTGTGGACCATATAGTTCAGTATATCATCCATCTCAATTCTAAAAAGGAGTTTGAAAATGCGAGAGAATCCTACCCAAGAAACGGTGATATTAATTGAACTATTTTAGGTCCATGTGGGATTCGCAAAGTCATAACCTGCCACAAACTGCCACAAACTATAGTGATGTTGTGCTTATTGCCTGCGAATAAACCCGTGGGCTGTTTGGGGAAATGATGGAAATGATGGTGATGGACTGCATGGCCCCGCAGGCTGCAAACGCCGTGGCACCGCTGTGACACAGGCCGAAGTCACAAGATCTCAGCGGGGCAACCAACATGGGTAACCAGCGAAACTGAGGGTTTACCTGACATGGGGTCTTCCCAACAAGAACAAAAACATAAATATATATACATAAATATACATATATATATATTTATAATGGTATCATTCACCAGAATTTCATGCTGATCTAGCATCGGACCAACAAGACTTAGGAGACACCCACTCATGAGCAAGGGCACCCGTATTGCATGGGGTGTAGGCTTCTGTTTTGGAGATTGAACCCTCATTCCACCAACAACCTCAGCAATCTACTAGTGGTAGGCGCAAAAATTAGAACAAACTCATTGGTGGAAGAGTTCTGGTGCTTGGTTGATACAGTGATGGCCCCTGACCTGTTTCAAGCTGAGTTCTGTCACTCCATTTCAGTGGTATATGGCTGGGCTTTCAGGGGCTAGTTCCACCCAGTTGTGCTTGACTTCACTCGTTAAGTTATTCTAAATCATCCAAGACTTCCAATTAGAGGCTTGGATTCGCTCGAAATGACCAAATCTACAAAGAAAGGCAATATCCAGGCCCGGAAAATACCCTTTTGCCTTTTTTTTAAGTCATTTGGAGCCAGATCCGTGCTCACCAGCACTGCAGGACTTCCTCGTAGCGCTACAGAAGGTGGGTGCCACTCTCCCCAAACCAGCGCCGAAGCTGATGCCTGACGACGAGGCGATGAATTCTCAGCGATGAATAATAAACAGCGCTGATCATCCCCAAGGCCGGTAGTAATATATCAATATAGTATATCTGGACAATATTTAATAGTGATAATGATATATGGCTATCATAGTAGTTTTCGCAGTGCCCCAAAAAGATGAACCAAACTCAAAAGGCTTTAAGGGTGGGTCAACTATTTGGGTGCGTCTGAAGACATGGATAGGGAAACTGATGATAAACCGACAATGATACAGGAGTTCCCTAGGTTTGTTTGATAGGGTACTCCAAGATGTGAAATGTCATCATCATTTGTCCATTGACATTGCCATCTATTGGTGATACATCCATCATTTTCACACAGACCCATATACCGTCATATACCACATCAAGTTGGTGTTAGATATATCTCATCAAGTATCCCGTATAATACACCCATGGTATTCCATCATATACCCATTAAACCATGAAATATTCATCAGTTGTAACCTTTAAAAGAAACCGTCATTTTGCATCAGCAAATCACATCACCAAAGTCTACCGCCCTCTCTTCTCGAGGCCTCCTCAAAGCCAGCAGCTCAGGGAGATAGAAGACTGTGTGTCGTTCTCAAGGTCTATGTTAAGCAAACATGGGTTGTATTATTTGTAGTATGGACTTCAAGTATCACATCAAGCTGCTTAGTTAGTTATCATATATTCCATTCTTAACCCATATTAAACCTCTATGAAACACCATCAAACACCATTAAACACCATTAAACACCACTAAACACCATGAAACACAATGAAACACCATGAAACACAATGAAACACCATGAAACTCCATGAAACACCATGAAACACCATGAAACCCTAGTACTAAGCCTACTACAGCTGTGGACTCCTTATTGTACAGCACCATTATCCAGGCCGATGGACCTCTTTGACTTCTGCAATGAGCCTCAGAAGGATGAGCCGCCACAGCCGCTTGGCTGATTTCATAGAGGAAAGTTCATGGGACGGAACGTGGGATGTTTAACAACTAGAAATGGGAATAAATGGGGTTTACACTCTGGTAATTTCTGAAAATACTTGTTGGAAAAACATAGCTATGGAAGCCTGCTGCAGCCCATTTAGATCGATGATTTCGCGATAAACAATGGTGGTTTTGCCTAGCTGTGTTACTATGTTGAATTAATAAGAGTGTAGAACATGTTATAACTTACACAACCATAACCATGAACACATGTGTTTTAACCCCGCCAAGAATGGGGATAATACATATACCAACAACGAGATTTAGGAATTTATTAAACTAGCTAGTATGGTTGAAACCTTCAATACCCTCGGAACATCCAGCTAGACAAGCTATTTTGATGTGAAAACCCATGTATCAGGGTCTTGACCCTTGGTTGATGGTGACGGTTTGCCTTCTACTATAGCTGGTTTTATAGGGATACGCCAAGGCTGGAAAGAGAGGACTGTCAAGCCGCTGTTGATCTTAGAATCATTGGGGTATACTCACCACCAGAAGTCGTGCGAATAAATCTGTGGGGAAGATTGGTAGTCATTGACTTGGGAATGGGTCATAGTCGGCTTAAAACCACTGGTAGGACCATGGTCCTTTCTCACAGAGAACTGTCTCATGTGGGAGATCAATTTGTGTATTTCTGCCCTGTTTGGACTGAAAGAATAATTCGAACCGGCCAACTGCCATCTCTTGGTAGACTCAAAGCTAGCATGTTTATTTGATGTTTTACTCGTCTGAAGGGTTTTTGCAGACAAAAAAAATATGTTTGCATGACAGACTGGTTTGGTCCCTCAATTCTTTTCTATTAAATGAAGTCTACGGAGGAAGAGGCTCCCAGATCTGGTGTTACGGGACCCATTGACCCATTTGGGCTGGTTCAATTTCCATATGGGTGTGTCTGAAAATCAAAATGGCCAGTTAATCGGGAAAAGTATCATTCACATTCATTCACGATCAAATTTCAGGGCTACGCTGCTACGCTATATTTTCAGCCAAACCCATATGTTTCTTCTATAATTTCCCCGGTTTCTGTATGGCTTCGCCATCTTTGTCGAAACCATGGGGTCCCCTGAGGCGCACCACGTCTACGGGCTCCGGGATCCAGTCCTTCAACAGCGGGGCCATGACGCCGAAGAGTGCGGCCGGCGGAGCGGCATCGCCGAAGAGCAACGGATCCTTCAAGCCGCTGGCCAGGCGGGGTGCCTATGACATGGGTGGATGACCATCCAAGTGGATGCACACCACTGGTATAGATTCATAGATTAGTAATAGTAGATATAATTAATGTATTGCCATGTTAAGTAATGACAAGACAAGTTACATGTTAGTACTTCCTCAAAAAACAAAAATAGAACATCCCGAAAAAAATGCAACCCTGTTTGGCAAGTTCATTTGTTCGGGTATGGCATGATCATCCCATACCCGAGCCTGCAACCTCACTGGCCGAATTTGCCCAGATTCAGATAGTGAGTTGTAGTCATGTTTATACATCTTTAATCCTCTTTATTATGTTCTGTAGTATCTTAGTATATCCCACTTGGTACATGCTTCGCAACTTCGAAATACCATGATAATTAATTGATATTATGTATTGGACCCACAGTTCAGCAGGATGATTCAGCCCAGTGAGGATGGGGAGGTGACTGAAACAGCAGTGATACTGCCAGTTTATTAAGCAAAATGATCATGCAAGTAAGGCTCAACGATTTCAATGTGTTCCCCGAAGATTGAAGCTGCAAAGATTGTTTCAACATGTTCCAACAAGATGAATGCAGCATTTCCTGGGAGAATCATCATTATAGAATAGTATATGTACATAGATAGAGATATATTAGATGCACAATAATCAGTGACAATGGGCAAATTACTGTTTAGACGTATGGTTTGCTGGATTCAATGGGGTCATCAAAAGCAGTAGGAAGTTTAAGAAGTACAATGATGTTTTCCTACACCTCTGCCGATGGTGCTGGTCTGGATCCAGAGTGTCTAAGTTTTCCAAACAAAATTCTGTGAAGTTGTCAAACCATTTATGCAGGCAGTTCATGTCGAATCCACCAGGAAGTGTCTAGTACTGTGGCACGTATGGGTTTGTGCAATACTCGGGTATATACCCCCAAATTTGATTGGTACCCCTAAATCTCATGGTTCATCAAATTGTACCTTTCAGAAATACCAATGTTGGGAATTGTTGGGAGTATCATCCCAGATTCAGACACACCCATATAACTTTGGTTGGCTCCCATTGACTGGATCTTCCCTTTGGTCGCGCAAAATCACCAGGTACCAAAGGGTTCAGGTAAAATACCTTGTTTTGGTAAATTGAGGGTCTAGATTCTAGATTTAACATGGTTCAACTTCAGCAGGATTCCACTTTCTGAGGGTGTGAACGCGCCACCCTCAGGCTGGCTTCTGCCACAGATGATCTCGGAACCAATGCCAGGCAAGTGCTGAATTAGCTTAGCTGCTTTCAGTGGTAATGGGCCACCAGAGCCAACATGGAGGTTTCCTAAAATGGGGGTACCCCCAAATCATCCATTTTAATGGGATTTTCCATTATAAACTATCCATTTTGGGGTACCCCCATTTCAGGAAACCAAGTTTCAAGATGATGCATTGGATATGACCTGGATTACTCAGCTCTTTTGGTAGCTTCACAAAGCAGGGTCATTCCCATCGCCCTGCCGTGGTCGGGTCTTATGTAGCTGACTATTGGGCAGCTACTGAGCAACGTTTGAGGGACTGGATATCAAGGTCCTTGATGAGCTTGATGTTTCAGTTTTCCATAGTTTAATGGAAGTGGAAGTGGATTGCAGGCAAAATAGCTGCAAATCGGAGATCGATCCCACTAGAAATGGATCCAAACATGGGGATCTTCACTTGTTTTCGATCGTTTCTTTCAAAGTGATTCTAGTGTAATTTGGTCCAGTTCACCCCATGGTGCCATCGCGCCAGGGGCTTTATGGCCTGGATGACGCCATTTGGATCTTCTGGAGGCAGTGCTTCTCGGGGATTTTGGTAATGTTGAGTGGTTTAATTTGATGCAAACATATTTGTGGTCATATTTTTAGTGGTTTTCCTGGAATTATGATAGATTTTGTTGGTCATATTTAGTGGTTTTCCTTGGTATCTCCCAAGTTTTAGTGGTTCAGCCCCCTGGTTACCAGGTTTCTTGAACCCAATGGAATTCTGGCACCCAAGTGCAACCCATACCCCAGATTTAGACATATTTAGACACCATTTGCTGGAAGTTAGTAGGTGATAGTTTTTTTTGCTGGTGGTAGTTGCTGTTTCTGCTTTTAGTAGAAATGGAGGAATATAAATCGTATCCCACGTTGTTCTTATCATCAGTGGGTCACATAAACCCAGCAATGTTGCAAAAGATCCCCGCTGAAGAATGGCATCCCAGCCTGAATCCTCCCAATTTTGAATCCTAAACAGTTTGTGCTTGAATCCATTGAATCCTCCTTGTTTTCCATGCTTAAATCAGCTAAATATGTGTATTATATATATATATATATACATAGTGTTAAAGCCTCCATTTTCCTGGTCAAATATCAATTTCTCTCCGTGTCTTCCGCTCCTGCCTCTTCGGCGCCAGCTGTGTGGCCGAAAGCTGGTGAGACATGGGCTCGGTGTCCCGAGTCAGGTGAAACACTACGTAAGTTGATGCCATGGTTTGTTAGTTAACTGGTTAGCAAATGGCTTGTACTTGGGATATAGTGGGTTAGTAATTCAGTAGGTTAGAACCAGACTAGTTAACTAACTCCAGTTAATTATATAGTTAGATTAGAATTGGGATAGTTCGTGGGTATGTAAACCAACAAGAAGATGATGTTGACGGAGGTTTCACTCTCTGCTCGTTGCGGGATGTGCTGAGATTCGGCATGTCATGGCCAGAATGTAAACCATATCTAAAGTATTGGCTGTGAGGTTCTGTGATGTTTCGTGTTTGGCTACAAACTCTGTTTTGCTGGAGACTGATTGAAGAATGGCTGGACCTTTAGCTCAATCGAGCTCTCGGAGATTTTGAGGGAAAGCGCACAAGGTTTGTTGTTGTTCCTTGTTTATTTCATTCAGACATTTCACATGTTTATTCCAATGATGCTGGTGCCGGTATATTTAGGTGTTGAAATTACCAACCAGCTGTTTGACCTTCCTAGAATGCTCCAAAAAGTTAATGAAGTTTGACCACTTAAAAACCCATTCAGGAATGGGATAAACCATGATAGTCCCCAGTTGTACGTGTTTACGCATCCAAGCAGTTCCAACCGCGAAAATACCAATGTACTACATGTTAATACTATTATTTATGTACATGTATGTACGTACATTGCAGTCTATGTATATACATACATCAATATGAATATATGTACAGTATCATTGTTTAATTTTACATAATTTTACTACTATTGTTGTTCTTGGTATTGTTCATAATAATTATGATAAATTACACACATTGCTACTATATATATATATATGTATACACATATATCCACATTTAAAGCAAAAATCAGAACATACATATAATATATTTATATAATTACACATGAATATGAATTTGAGTGTGAAATTGCATATGTACATACAAACACATATGATGTACAGTTTACATAGCTGAGAATTCCCCAGTGATGACTCAGTGCCAAGGTCTTCACTGGTGCGGTGGAGCACGTGGATCTCTACCGCAGCGCCGAGGGCACCGAGTGGGTCAACGAGATGTGCGCCCGGGAAAGCAGCTTGGGAGGGTGGGGCGATGGAGTTTAGGATTCATTTAGTTCATGTTTATGGATGATCAATAGCACCTGTCCTAAACCAATTACTAAACATGGACGAAGTTCCAGGATCTGCCATGCTATCACGGAGGTGATTGTTGGTAGAAACCATGAGACGGAGGTGAGTATTATTCCAAACATGTCAAGACTCTCAAGACTTTCAAGACTCGAGAAAAGGGTGAAACATCTCCCAGAATTTGTGTGATGGTTTTAGGTTCTAGATATGTATATATATATACATATATATATAATAATATATATATATGTGTATATATGTATATAAAATATAATATATATAATATATTATATATAAAATATAATATATAATATATATTATATTATATTATATATAATATATATAATATATAATATATATAATATTATATATAATATATATAATATTATATAATATATAATATAATAATATATATATATTGTGTTTTCTGTCCCTATTTGGTATGTTTCTCCAAAATTGACAGATGATTTGTTTCTCAGGGTCTAAACACCAACAGCAGATGCTCCATGTACTCTCCAGTAAATTAACAGGCACAGATATAGAAGCCAACCATCCGAGAGCAGTTTCCTTGGGAAACCTTGGATTTTACATGATTTTACCGAGGGGTCTATGCATTCATGGTGTAGGAAATGCAGCGAATTCAGCTGATGTGAGATGCCACGTAAAAAGGATACTGAATTTGGCCGAATTCCCAATTGCTCTTTTTGGATGCACAAAACACCTAAATTAAAATGGGCAGAAATGGTCAATTGTTCCAAATATGTTGTTTCCAACGACGGCTAAGATTGCAAGTTTGTAAACTACAAAACAATGGGGATTACATGGGATTACGCAACATTCGACCATTTTTTCCGGCCAATTACCTGTATCAATATAGATAAAGACAGTTTTGCCAGATCTCTTAGAGATTTGTCCGGGAAATGGTGGATGCTGGACTCATAGGTTCCATCATATGCACCTGTTCTTTTGTAGCCATGCAGTCATTTGCCAACTGGAACTACCAACCAGTCATTGATTGGGAAGTGAATCCAAGCACCTTGAAATCGTTGTGACACGTCAAATCTAAAAGCAAGACATTTCTGAAATGTTTCAGCATGTTTCAGCCACGCCTTTGTCACTACTGCGTTTGTGGAATGAAGCCACATGCAACCGTTCAAGCATGTTGACTTTGAAGCAACTTTGGATGATGTTCAAGCGCAAAGTCACCAAGTTCGCTGTCGCCCAATGGCGACAAAAAGCCAGGACCTGCCGATCTCAGAGTGAACGCCGGGTTGGGTGCCTCAGGGAGTCCCCATCCCTTATATGTCAGGAATCCCTATGACTGGGTCCCTTTTAGATGTGGCTTCATCATGCTTCATCCACAAAAACCGGTGACTCTGGGGTGTGTCTGATCTGGTTGGGAGGATGGGATTAGAGTCATTTTTTTACAACCAGATTTGGGGTGATGATCCCCAACGTCGAGCAGATTTTCCAATAGGGGGGGTCAAACCATAAGCCAATGAGTTTTATATTTACTGGTAAACCTTCTTTAGTTTTTCATTGTACCGTATATGGGTATATATTAACCATCATGGGCCAAGCATGGCTAAGCATTGTTTTCTATTCTCTGCAGGGTATCTAAGATTGGCCATGTATAAGTTAGAAATTGGTTACACTGTCACCCATATGTAACTGGGGTGTATCCCTATAAAGCAGATAACTGGGCGAGCAAACCATGCTCAATGTGGGTTTTCCCAAAGATAGCTTACTCCGAATTTTATCAAAATTCCGTGTATCCATGAAGAATTGCCATAAATTTCTGGACAAACCCATCTGGCTCCGAAGTTGCTCAGTCCGTGTGAACCGCGGATGAACTGGGTATGTCGTTTTTAAGCCCCGTGGCTTTGCGGACGGTAACTGGATTCTCACCCAATATGGTTCTGCAATGTGGCATTATTAATTGTTTGGAGATTTCCTAAAATGGGGGTACCCCAAAATCATCCAAAATTGGTCATTACCAATGGGAAAACCAATGGGGTAATTCCCCATATTTTGGGAAACCTCCATTTCCTACTATTTCCCGCTATTTCCCAGCGATAATGCCTCTTAGATCACCTGAAAAGCACAGGTCGAATGAATGGGAATTTCGGAATATCCATCCGTGGCCATGGGATCAGAATGGCATGTTACCGAGAGCGGGCTTTCTTTTTGCAGCCAGATTCAGGAACTGAAGTGCTGGTTTTAGTGGCAAATGATCCCACAATTGTTTGGTTTATGGCATATCAAGCAAACAACATTAAACTAACACAAACTAACCAAACATGTGTTGTTCCACTTTGCTTGGCGAGATGAAGCATTCGGGAAGATCAATACTTGCCCCTACGTCGGATGATTCTCGAAAATGAGCAGAGCATTGATGGGGTTGTTGCTGAGTAAACCTTGCTGGATGGTTGGCTGCTTGCTTAATTGATATAGCCTAGCTATATGGCCATGAAAGCAGGAATATGTTAAATCTATGATCTATTTATACATCAAAATTTATGTTCTCTATTATTTGTAAAGTATACATACATCGACTACAACCAACCTTTATCCTGCCATAACTTGTTTTAATGGAGCATCCCTACATCAGCCATGGGTACTGAACCTCCAATCAGCCCCTCCCAGATGGTCACCATCATCTCTGCACTGCCGCAGCAGAACATGGTCGAAATCAGGCGACGTGGCGTTTCCGGCCGACGGCCAGGGTGGGGTTGGTTCCGGTGGACAGCGTAGGTGACCTGTGATACAAGGGGATCATGGGAGGGAAGGGCTTCAGGAAAATCCCAGCTTGAATGAGGTGGTTGGTCATGTTGCCCCCTTACAACTCCTTGGAAAGAGTCCCTGTGGAAGCAAAGTCAGTTTTTCTCGGTGAGAATTGGCCCCAAAACTGGGAGATGTGTTGCCATGTACCATGTGGTCCACATTGGGGATGGGTAGCACGTGCAAGTTTCAGATGTTTCACTGCCATCAATTGGTTCCGGATGATCCCCAATTGGCGTTCGCACAGTGTATTTGTTACATGGGTTAGACCACCAACCAGTCAATGTCGATCATCCTGTTTTTCGGATACTGTAGGACAGGACTTTACCCATACTTGTAGCTGATCCATGATGTGTCAAGCAGAGTTGCTGCTTACGTTTGTGTACCTTACGTTGCTCAAAATTACCTATGTGTAGGTAACTTCAATCTACAGAACATGGTTTGGGGGTCCCATTTACGCACAGGATATTTATATGTTGATTCCACCAGCGCACGCACTGAAGCCGTAGCCTCATTCCCAGGGGGACTGACAAGCTGAAGTTCGTGAAGGGCTGGTGCGCTCTGACCCGGACGATGTTGTGGCATTGTGTTCCCTAACAAAGCCATGATAAGCAGTGACGCCATCATGAATACGAGGGTAATGTTTGGGAGTTCTTATTCTTTGTTCTTGAAACATGCAAAACAGTATTGGTTTCTTTGTTGTTAGTCTTCAAACGATAACGAACACATCATGATATCGTGGGGGGCGCATGTTTGCTATTGTTGGATAGTCACTTTCAAGGGCTGTTGTAATATTCTGGCGTAACTTGCTGGAAACAGTTCTTTCGCTTCCCTTACTTCCGCAACTTCGGCGGACCCAACAAGTGCAGCAGAGTGAGATGGGTGATTCTCAAGATCTCATGTTTCTTGATGCTTATCCATGTGGAAAGAATGTCAATATATTTGATCATGCAAACTATCCAAAACTATGGCCTTATGATCACGGAGTTAGTCGACAAGAACCGGGAAACGATGCACATGTATGATCATTTGTGATGGTTGGCTGGTAGATGATTAGTATATGGTTGTGTTACTTCGGTGTGGATCATGGACTACTCCAATGCCAAAAACTGCGCTCAAGCAACCATCCCTCAAGCTATGGCTTTGTGTTCGCCAGTTCAAAGACGCCTTCAGCTCAGGCTTATCAAATTGTGGAACATTGTGAGTCCTGAGAATGAGTTGATATTCCAAAATAGTTCCAAAAGTAGCAATCAATTATTTGATTATTATTTGATATTATTTGATATTATGTGATATTAGTTGTATGTGTAATTATATATATATATACATCTAGTTCACTTTTAGGCGTTGTAATGGCCCAAAGGCCAAACGCAAGAGTTGCTGCATGGGTCGGTTCGAAGATGTTTCTTTAATACGGTGGTTACCCTAAAATCTAAAATTTTAAAATTGATGAAAACCACCTGGTATGTGTATATATAGGCTTGTCCCGGGCCTTGGAACTACCTACAACAAAGTGGGATGTCAACGTTCCTTGAACTTGCTGAAGCAGTTGATGCACAAGCGGGGTGGGGTGGGGGGGGGGGGTGGGGTGGGATGTTAATGTTCCTTGAACTTGCTGAAGCAGTTGATGCTACGCACACGCAGGGTGGGGTGGGGTGGGGTGGGATGTTAACGTTCCTTGAACTTGCAGAACAGATGATGATGATGATGATGATGATGATGATGATGATGATGATGATGATNGGGTGGGGTGGGATGTTAACGTTCCTTGAACTTGCAGAACAGATGATGATGATGATGATGATGATGATGATGATGATGATGATGATGATGATGATGATGCTGATGATGATGATGATGATGATGATGATGATTGATGTTGAGAAAATTCCGTGACAAAATTTCGTCACGGAATCAGTAGTTTAAATCCAGCTAATTCGAGTTTCGGCAGTTCCAAGGCCAGGGACGAGGCTATATATACATTTACAATCATCCACAACATTGTAGTTTTACACATATATATATATATAGAGATGTGTATATGTAGATGTAAATGTATATGTATACATTTTTTTTTGATGACCATTGCTGCCATCAGAATATAAGACGAATGAACTAACTGCCCACTTCGGACACTTCAAACACGGACGCCGAACATCGGCCATGGAGTCTCCACTGTCCTGGTGGCCTCGGTGAATTATGCCATTCATCACTAGCGTGTACAGATATAATATGATTATACATGATTATACAGTATATAGTACATATAACTATGTATACATATATGTGTATATAAATATACGTGTGTATATACATATATGATTCTATGTAGTTTTGTACATAAGTTTATATCCTAATATATATATATATATATATATATATTGTACTATTCAAAATGGTTCATACAGATACATATGTACACACACACACATACACAACCTTCTGTTAATTTCTTGCATAGCGATGGAAACCATGACGCCAATGGCAGATTTCTAGCTGATTTAGTCCCCTGATTTACCTAGTCGTCCCATGGTGATAGAGGGCACAGCAGCTAGTTACAATCCTTTACGGTGTAGGTATATCCCATAGATTCCCATGCTGAAAGCATAGTTGCAACTTAGTTAACCTATAGTTATGTTCCCCAACTTATCCAAGGGGCACCACCTTGTAGTCATATTGAGTACCCTGTGGTAAACTAACATAACTACTGTATGGGAAATCACCATCTTGCACTCCGCTCCGCTCCGGAAGGGCTCGTATGGTCGACGACAATGGGAACTGGTTGTTGGAGAAGGCGAGTGGCAACGGCCTCGTTTGACCCACAAAAACTGAGGTTTTGTGTGATCAAACTGACCAGCAAGAAATATGGGACATGGTGGTTTAACCAACAAAAAATGCTGGTCTCATGGGATTTACATCACCATCAAAAACGGTGAAATATAGTGGTTAACCATCAAAGATGGGGATTTTAACCAGTGAATATGATGATTCAATGGGCAAAACATGGCAAAACCTTATGGAGAAAATGAGGTTGTAAACCGATGAATTTTGAGGTACTGTACCCAATTTTTTCACAAACCGAAATGGTAAATGAGACCTTCCATCTATGTTTTGCTACAGATTTGCAGGGTATCCCGGAGAGCTGCCGGAGACGACCGTGCGTACTAGGCAAACAAAACGGAAACCCTACTATATGGGTTAATAGTTAATGGGTAATTATATATATATATGGGTAATTATATCATTATATATATGTATGGGTTGTTTCTGTTCTTCAATCTAGAAAGGCCCAAGTGTCTCCTTGCAGTTGTTCTCTGAAAAACTGGATACTTGGATCGGATCCATGTCGTCATCTGAAAAATGCCCTCTGAATCCCTCTCGTAATCAAAGATTATAATGGGAAAAAAACCTTGAGATGAGCAATCAATGTCACTGAACCCAACGCTTCACCCCGTTAAACTGGGTGGTTAGGAACGACCCTGTTAAACTGGTGGGTTGGAAGCTGCTTCGTATTTATATATGAAGATGATCATAGCTCTGGATGCCCTCACCAATTCCGAAGTAATTGGTCCCCAGATGTTTCCATCCCACACACTGGATTCATTTGCAACTCAACTACCTGGTACATTACTGCTGTGGCCATTTTCCATGGATCTTGAAGGATTCTGACAAAAAGATCAATCCGCAAAAGGAAATCGTGAAACAATATAACTGGAAAAAATCCGCCCTGATATTTGGGCGGCTCTTGCTTGGAGGCTTGGTGAGTTGGTGGATTATCCCCAAAGGTTTGATACTCCTATCAACTTCTATCTATCAATTTATGGTTGAATATACAGTATATAGTTATAGCATATATGGCCATCTTATAGATTTATAGAATGAGGTTTTTGGAGGGGGCCAAGTAAAGACAGGGGGTTACCACAACGACCCCGTTGAACTGGTGGGTTGGAAGCATTGGGGAATGCAAATATGAAGTGAGTAATCATTATAATCATTGGAAGATGATCATAGAATCATATAGATGATCCACCCTAAAGAGTACCAAAAGACGAATTCCATCGAGATGTCCATTCTCAGTCGCAGTGGACCTGGCAGGCTCCAATGAAGTGATTGTTTTTTTCCGCTCGGGCTCCGCTGATGAAATCATCGGGGGCCGGACGAACTCGCCGAACGAATCAAGAGATGAAAAAAATGTCTGGAACAAGGTGGGGCCCTGGATGGCCCAGTTGGAAGCTCCAAATACTCCATGAGTGCAGATGTGTGGCAGATACATCATATTACTTACCCTCTGGTGATTTCACATAGCCATGGAAAATCCCCCTATAAATGGAGGTTTTAATGGGAAAATCATCCAAAATTAGCCATGTTCCATGGTTATGTTAAATAATCAAAGGGTAATTGTTTTTATGAATTTATCAACCAACTTCGAACTGGAAGGGCCCACATGCAGTGTTTGACCGAGAAATGGGAAGGGGGAAATCGAGGAGTGACCGGCAAACGTGGGGAACATGGGAACAATTTGAGGGTTTCCTAAAATGGGGGGTACCCAAAAATGGATGGTTTATAATGGAAAATCCATTTATAAATGGATGATTTGGGGGTACCCCTATTTTAGGAAACCTCCATTTTGAGTGTTGCCCAAAAAGATTTAACACCAACAGCAGTGCTATTTTGGCCAACAACACGTCGGGGTGTTGACTGAGTATTTGACCAACAGTAATGTATAATGATAATGTCTACAATATTCTATAATGACAACATCAATGATTCAGCAAGATTCAACAATTCAGGTATTTATAGAGCCATCACAATCACTTTAGAAAATCACCATGGTTTGTTTGGCAACAAGACCACAGAAATTCCAGGTATCAGACATGCCCAATCAGCACACGTTTTCCTTCAAGAGTGCTATTCTGGACTCAATTTAATGAGTCTCTTTCAAACCTACTTCCCAAAACCATCATTTTCTGGCAGACTCAAAATGGCATAACTCAATATAACTCATGCATGTGGAACAGAAGTTCACTTTTCACGGCAATCAGATGTTGGTGCTCTCGGGCCGTTTTTTTGGCTCTGGGCGCAATGATGGGAACGCAAGTACTTTTTCGCTCCGCAACGTGCTGCTCCTCAGCATGCAGGGTTGAATTGAAGCTGCTAATTACAGAAAAAGGGGTCTCTTTGGAATGTCTACCAAGACTGTTTAATCCCCATTCAGTCCAATGCGCGGTTTCTTTGGATGAGAGTAGGACAAAGTCGGCCATGTTCAAGGCATTTGCAAGGGTCCTCAATTTGAGATCTTGACATTTTACTGGTTATGCTTTGATACAACGTTATTTGCAAGTGTTCAATATTATCACGTTGCTATGTGTTTTGGATTCAATGTAGACTTCTACAATCTTATATATATATACGTACACATTATAGAGACATACATGTAAGATGTAAGATGTCATACGTAGTAATAAGTCGGAATGTTGTTGGTGTGTAGGCAAGTTAGATGTATACGTACATGTGCAATTATATAACATATATGTCATATGATATATATATATATATGTATACATGAATGTACATTATAAACATTTCTATATATATATATAAACATATGCACGTTTGTAAGTGTGTATATATCGACTTATATACATATGTTATACATATGTAATACATATATGCAGAACTACATACATGAACGAGAATCACGTCATAATACAAAAGCTTCAAGGCTATAGGCTATTCTCTTTACTGAATGAGGAACGTGTCATCCATGCTGGCACCCTATCCCAACGTCTTTCTGAAATGGTGGATTCAACATGATTCAACTCCAATTCATGAGCACGTTAATACAGAAAATGTTGATTCAGAATAGGCCAGGCAAATGTTCCCATTTGTTTCGTTCATTTCCAGAGACCCGTATATTTATTTGCTGCGTGTCCATGAATGTCCATGGTGTATGCACTGTTGCAGGCTACCTTTCCTAGTCATTGGTTCCCCAGTCCTCAACAAGTGATTACCTACCACTCTCAATATTTGCAAACCGCTTTGCAACCAGGACCCCGTATTTTTTGTTGTGTATGTATGTTCATATCTAATAAGAATATGATTGAGTGTAGATGATATACATATGACCAGTTAGCACAACATGCACATATACATACAATCCATAAATCATAAAAAGTTCTTATATATCACTTTTCACCCCTCCATTCCCTTCATCTTCCAAGGTGATGGCACGGCTGATGCTGAGCCCCGTTGCGAAGAGCCTGACCTTGGACCCTTCGCCCCTTGCCCGCGCCGCCCCTGTGCTTCGCCGGCCTGCGGCGGCGTCAGGCAGGGGGCGGAGGTGATGGGATCCAATCAGGGTAGATTAGATCTAGAGGATTCACTGATGATTTCTAGATCTATGTTATTCTATGTTGTTACTTCCATCCAAGATGTTTCATGACTTTCTGAAAAGCACACATGAATAATCATGAATATATTTGTTTTTGTATAGTATATAGTATATACTTGTTATATTTATGTACAGGTGTATATAATCATACAAGTACATGTGTAGGTTAATATATTTACAAGATATGGCATCATCGTTAGTCCAACTGTAGGAGCTCGTACAAGTGCCTGCAAATCAGGCACGGCTAAACAAAAACCCCGGGTGCGAAAGGAACCACTCAGTTTGCCGTGCCGTTTTCAGGGCCCAATATGCTATTCACCGACTTGTCATGTTTCTCCAAAGGGACTTTTAATGGCACAGTGAAATTGATGACTCATTTGAATTGACCCAATGTGCCAATGTGTTGAATGTTGCATTTGGTTTGACCGTGCGGTGCGTTTTGAAAACCCAGAATTGGTTCAAAGGACATCTGCAGGACATCCGCATGATTCCTGGAAAAAACAACCTGGTTTCCTCTAAATGTTCCCTTAAACCAACCCATTGATATTCGGATTCGTCGGTCCTCACAAGCACTTGTGGAGGTGTCAAAGGCAGATTGTGTAGCCATTGATCTTGTGGGAGCCATTGATCTTGAGCTGGGCACAGATCTTCTACCCTCTTTTGGAGGATTTAGAGAGAACCTGGGTATCCGAAGTTTGTGAAAGGAAACCCGTTGGTGGTTGAGCCCACCATTGGGACCATCAAATTCTGAAGTTGCATTTGCTCATCCAAGGTCATGTCAGCTTGTGCAAAGATGAGCGAAGCATAGTGAACCAGTTTTCGCTAAACCCGTACCTGCCGTTCACATCCTGTGACCGGTGAGGCAACACAACCAATTCTCGCCCTGGTCGCTTCGCTGTTCTGGCTGGAGTGGCAGCTACAGACCTTTGCCTGGCATTTGGATAAGAAGTGGTGGTCAGTGTTGGTTGTTATTTGAAACTCCAAATTCTATGGAGCAAAGTCACAAAGTCTGGTTATTTTCCCCATTCTTAGTGGTGAAATCAAAATGCGTCGCGTTTAAATCATTGTTTTACATCATGCTGTTTGCTTGCGACAATCCCATGTTGTGTTGGTTGGATTACAGTGCCATTCTCGAGTCTCCGAGTACATGTTTGTGAACAAGCATAGTGTTTGTTAGCTGAATCATGATTATTGGTGAACAACATGTTTTGTTTGGTAACTCGCCTTGACTTTGAAGGAAGCTGCATTTTTTGTTGGTTGAATCCCATTCTTTGCTGCTTCAGTCCCCACACGTCTGTTACTTAGATTTATCATGTTTGCCACATCCGCCTCCGCTTGTTTTGCCGATGAACGCACCTATTCTCCTAGTGAATTTTCGATGCTTTTCCACTTTCCCACCCTGCCCTGCGACCCAGGTTTCAGCACACCGTCAGTGCCGAAGGAGTATAGCTATGGCAGCGCAGACCATTGAGGCGGGCCAAATTTGACGCAGTAAAAAGCCACAAAAAATAGAAGAGTAAAATCGTGTAATATCCTACTATATGGGTTTGCATCAAAATAGGGTGTACCGGGATGCCCATAAATAGCAATTTTAACAGTGAATATGATGATAATCCATGATAATCCATTGGAATTGGGGGAACCGCAGTTTCAGACAAACCCATATATTATATTACTATATAATGATTATAATGTATATATGTATAGGATAGGTAAATCACTGTTCGATCTTCTTGCGTAGTTCGTGGATGTTAGTGGTATATAAATCACTTGTCGATCTTTCGGGGCTCACGATAGTATGAATCCAATTGTAATAGGGGTAAAATACGAACATGTTGTATGGATCTGCAACTATCAACTGGAGATATGTGTTCATTTGTCACGTGCACAATGTGATTTGGCGTTTTCCAGGACTGGGTGATGATACTCTACAAGGGAAGAACGCTGAGCAACTATTGGATTGGGGGATACCTACCCTATTTTTGGACAAAGCCTTCTCCGGGACACTTGGAGATATTTCACCATAGCCAAAGGCCTTATATGACATCCCAGCTTCTGGGGGCAAGAGCACCATGGTGGCATATCGATAGTCTTTTGTGTTTTCCAATCTTCCATCATTTCCCAGAGTGAAACCACCATAGGGAAATAGGACCCCCACAGTCCTATTTTGATCACCCCACCCTTCTCAGAGGCCAATGCTTACTTGAAGTCCAAAGTGGAGGTGCAGATGGTCGTGAATAGATGGGTGTGTCAATGGGTGTACCCTCTGGCGATTTAATATAGCTATGGAAGCCGTGGCCCATTTCGTTCAATGATTTACCTTTTTTGGAACATGGCGATGTTCCATAGCTATGTTAAGTTGCCAGAAGGTACCTCAAGTTTTGGCATGTTTTCTTGGGGAGAATAATGATGACTCATCCGATGCATCAAAATCTGTATCATGGGGTACCCTATTTTTAGACAAACCCACGTATAGGTGTAGATATCCTGCTGATATGGTTTCAAAGATATTCCAAGACGTTCCAACAGTATCATTCATATCTCGGAATTTCATCCGAGTATCTCTGGCAGTATTTGGACGTTATTTCAAGAATTGCCATGACATTTCTCTTGCTATTGGTATATGGTTTTGAAGAGTCTCCCTATGTCTCCCTTAAAGTTTTACCAATACCTTCCCTGCGCGACCCACTCTGTGCTACCTAGCCTTTACGATGCCTTTACGCTATTCCCACACCTTGGCAAAATCAGCCACTAGGTGTTTCCAGACATTGTGGACGCCGATAGATAGGCGCGTTTCATTTTTCCCAGCACATCCAGTGCCTAAACACAGACTTGAATTTCCTAAAACGCAATGTATAACACATGTAATCCTTTCAACCAGTAAGCAAAACCCAAGAACAAAGACCCTGGGAATCCCTGGGATGAAAATGCTGGTGTCCCATCCATCTCAGGAGATGGTGGCCCTGCAACCCATCATGGTCTTTTCCAAGTCTTGGTGTCCCTTTTGCAAGAAAGCCAAGGTGGGCTTGGGGAATGCCTGGAGGATTGGTCAAGGTAGTGTTTTTTTCATTTTTTTTCAATATGAATGTTTAATGTTGGTATGTTTGCAGGAAACATATTAAACAATATTAAACATGTCCAATATACTTCCAATCTTGTTTTTCAAGGTATGTTGAATGTTAAATGTTGGGGATGCTTGAGATTGAAATGATGAAGCGGACAGAGACTACGAGAATCAAATCCTGGGAAATTGTCTTCCCCTTCCCACCATCAACGGATTATGGATCATATTCCATGGAAAATTACCATGTGTAATGGATATATCATCGAACTAAACTGGCCATGGCTTCCTTAGCGGCCATAGCTATGCAACAAATGACCGCAGGGTAGCTGCAACCATGGCTTGAACAGATGCTTGAACCACAAACGATGTCAACTGCAACTGTTTGCGGCATCAGGAGGCGATGGAAGAGCAGGGCATCCGATTTGCCGTGTGAGCTTTGGCAGCATTTGGTGAGCTGGTTTGGTGAACTCTGCGATTTTTGTTTGCCATGTTGAAGGGAAAATAGACTGATCAGCTACAATCAAGTTTTCTGAGTTTGAAGGGTAAAGAGTGGCTATGATTCTATGATATTCTATGATGTTCGACCTGAGTAGTGAATAAGATCGGATGGATAGTTTCTTCAAGATGGCACGCATGTAACCATCTTGTGGTAAGACCTAGCCATGCCACGGTGTTGGGAATGTAGGCACCAGGTCCAGCTGATCATCTTAGTAAGTCAGCGAGAGCCAACAAAAACAAACATCTGATTTTCCCATACTTTCCCTGGGTGTGTCTGAAAATGGGGTATACTCCCCATTTTTTTTCAATGGCCATTGAATTTACGAGGGAAACATGATGATCAACCTGTGGATGGAATGGGTCCTTCAAGTTCTCCCAGAGATCTGCTTCCCAAGGTGAGCTGGACACCCTAGGAGATGAAGTTGAAGCTCAGGTCGTGGCGGGTCAAGCTGACCATGGTCACAGCAATCGATGTTTTTTTTTTTTCGAAACATGTTGAGAATAGGGATTTCCCATCTATGGCTAGAATTCGGATTCCTATATCAATGGAGGTGTCAGTGGGAACATCATCCATAAATGGGGGATTTCCCACTGCCAGGTACCCTCGATTGATTGACACATGATGTATTCACCATTGAATACCGCAATCTTATAGATGATTTTCCGATGCAAACCGGAGATTTGCCAGCTAGCCATGCTTGATTGAGAGCGATAGTGTTTCTGATGCTTCCTCTCCCTTTTCTGAAATAATTGTCATCCATGTTCATACTAATAAAGACATTTCAAACCATGGTTAATTCATGTTAATTCATGTTTAACGTTTTTGTTGATAAAACTAAACTGTGTTTATTAGATGTTTTTATATGTGTTTAATCTTATTCACACCATGGTTTATAGTATTTCATACTATAAAACCACGGTTTTGATGATAATTATCATCCCATCTTCGTAGAATGTCTATTTGCTCGGAAAAGTTTCTCTAGATTTCTGTGTGCAAGTGGCCTGACGAAAAAAACCTTCACCACAAATGATTCATGTTTGACATAGAAAGTTCTATGATATATTACTGTATAGCACTATATATAATGTTTAAGTGCTTTTATTAATGCTACAATATTCACAATATAAAGGACTATAATATATAAATGTGACATTATTTGACTTAGAACCATCCCCAAGTCATCACGATAAATGAGTATTTATGGGTTCGGATTTCAACCATCCCCAACTGGTAGGATTCTGGCATTGGGATGCCAATTGAATAATTGGTTAAAGTCAGCAAGACTACCCTCTGGTAATGGAAAACCCACCATTGATAGATGATTTTCCCAGGTATAAACCTCCATTCAGTTCCGGGGGGGTGTTGTTCCGTTTTTTTTTGTGGAGTGCCTTTATATTTACGGCATAGCTGTGGAATGCCAAGCACCAGGTGCAAGACATTCTTCTGGGCATCACCGGAGCCCGCACCGTGCCACGCGTCTTCGTGGACGGCAAGTGCATTGGTGGAGGCAGTTGCCGGGGCCAGCTGCCCCCAGTCCGCAGCAAACTTGTGGCAGTTTGAATGGAGGAAATGAATAAATGGGACGTTTATATAATGGAATTATTACTGGTTTATAGAACATTTACATAATGGGAAAAATGAATGAACGTGGGGTCTTTGCCTTCCATAATTTTGGGGATACACGTACAAGCAACATGTTGTTTGGATGTGACCAAAAGAAATTGGTATATATTATACATTTATACAATAATTTGTTCCAATATGGGTATCATTCCGAGAGTGAACAAAACCAGCGCTGTTTGGACCAAAAGCTAATTGAGGAATGTTGTGAGTGGCCAGACTCGACAACTCATAGGTCCAAAAAGATGCGAAGTGCTGAATAGTGGCAGCTTGTTGCAGCAAGATTGTGAATAGGTCAGGAATCAACGAATTCAATGAAGTATATGAAGTGGAGAAGAACAGCAAAGAGTGGTTTTCATTGTATACTACTACCAGGACTATTCCATGAATGTACCATGTACATCCAAACAAACAGAATCATTGCCATGAATAAAAATCTGGACTGACAAAATAAGTCTGACAAAGCATTTTTGGTTATCTTATTCCCAAGATGCCCCGGCATTTTCCAGAGATATGGTGGCTACAGCTTGGTTTAAATAACACATTTTGTCCCAGTTTTCCCACGTGGAGGTTTCCTACATTGGGGGTACCTCTAAATCATCCAAAATTTAATGCAAGTTTCCATTATAAACCAACCATAACTTGGAGTATACCCTGGAAACCCCCACGGCTGTTGCTGCTTCAGGCACCGACACCGTGAATCTCGCCGCAGATGGGACTTTGTCAAAGCTCGCAGGACTGGGATGCATCGCGGGGACGGAAAGCGGAAGACTCCCGCGGTGTTAGTACATCATTTTACCATAGTTTTAAGGGTTATATCCCAACAAACATATTACCATGGTTATATCAGTTATATCCATAAAAGAAATCTCTGGCCTGCACCCCCTTTTACAATGTTGAAATGGTCACAAGATCGGGAGAATAAACCTGATGTTTGATCATTTTTGGACTTACTCATATCTTGACAATCTCGAGCGACCTCAAATGTTAAGCTTCGACCTTCGGTACATTCATGCCGTCATATAGCTGCTGCAAAATTCCAATATTTACTGACCTTTTTTTTTTTTTCGCAGGGTATCTAAGATTGGCCTTGAATCAAGCGATAGCTGGATAGCTCACCCAGAAAGTTGCTCTGTCTGGTTCATATTGGGGAAGTCACCGCTTGGGGTTCCGCAGCCAGGAAAGGCCATGGAGAACTTCAAGACGAAGCTGCAGGCCCCGGGCCTCGAAATCAGCAGAGTTTATGGTATTTGGAATGATTCAAGCAACTCAAAAGATCTAAGTTTTGGGGGGTTGACTCAAGTTGACATTGACTCGAGTTGTTTCATTGATATATGCAGATATTTACAATATGATATAATATGATATAATATGATATAATATGATATAATATGATATAATATGATATAATATGATATAATATGATATTATAATATGATATAATATGATATAATATGATATAATATGATATAATATGATATAATATGATATAATATGATATAATATGATATAATATGATATATATATATAGTCATACATCAGATATATTTGTATTATATATGATAATGATTATGATACATAATGTTTTGAATATTATCCATATCAATTTCATGGGTTATGAAATGTTCCCGAAGTTTTCAGATCCACAAACGGGGAATTTTAGATGATTTTAGCAACAGCAGTTGGGAAATAAATGGGGATAGTTGTGACCCCTGTTAGGACACTGGCCATGTAGCCACATGTTAAGTGTTCAATGCCCCTGTTGTTTGATGAGACAGGGGAGTTACACTATCCAACCTTATCC
Source organism: Symbiodinium sp. clade C Y103 (assembly GCA_003297045.1). Lineage (NCBI taxonomy): Eukaryota > Dinophyceae > Suessiales > Symbiodiniaceae > Cladocopium > Cladocopium sp. clade C. The sequence goes on along the minus strand of BGPT01003507.1, from coordinate 18,115 downwards.
TGAGAGTATCATCATTGATGAACCGGGAATCTGATTCTTAGTCAACCAGCATTATATAAATGGAATGACATTTCGGATATTGGTCACATTACTCACTTGTTATTTATATGTACAGTTTAAGAAAGACACACATCTCACGTAAACAAAAACATATGCTTCTGTTTTGTTCAATATTATTGCTAGTTTATCATTATTATTATTATTGTTATTATTGTTATTACAATTATTATTATCCTTTATTATCATATATTATCATCATATGATTTTTCCATGTCAGACATCTGACTGGTCAAGTCGATTCACTGCCCCGTCACTGGGGTCCACCACTCCATGCCTTTTGGTCTCCTTCCAGGGCGCAGGAACCTTTGACCTGCAGAAAAGCGACGAGGAGTCGACGAGTCCAACGAAAAAGCCTGCCTTGGGGGTTTATGGCTCAAAATTATTAACCCTATTATTGGTTGGTTTATATTAATCTACCATTAAAAATGACCATTTTTGGTACCATAATTTTGAGCCATAGCCATATGGTTATATATGGTTGTAAAACCACAGTGGGGGTTCTGTTCCAACTGGTGGGGGTGAACATATATTTCACCACAGTTGTTGTTGGGTTTCTATCCCAACTAATAGGACTTCTGGAGGTAAAAATCCAATAGTTATGCAGTTATGACATGTTATAATCACTAATAACATCTCATAACCCCTGGCCTGCACTCTGCACCCCCTGCATGGGGAAACCTTGGGTGGGTAGTTTAGTACTTCAACGCCAAATTGGAGGACGGTCATCATCCCACATTCTAAGGATTCCCATTGTGGGATGGACGACTTGGAATTTTGAAATGTGTGTAGAAATGATTCTCTAACTGAACATGGGATTGTCCCATGTCCGAGGACCGAAGGGTATATCAAAGGGATTTGTACCTATGAATGATGAAAAGGCTCATCATCCAGTGGAAAGGCTCTCTGCAGGTGTTTCGGGGACGCTGGTCCGAAAGGCGACCGGAACGCAACCATAGTTCTACCCCACGTTCGAACTGAATTCAGAATATGAAAATAACACTTTGATTTATCAGAAGCTTGTCAACCGTGGTGGCTTGCGACTTCGGAACTTTGGAGTTCAAAGTTAACCCCCAAAATGTGCGCGCCAAAAGCATCTATGCTCCGTTTTTCTTGAAGTTTCTTGCCTCCCAAAAATCCCGGAAACCTCTAAGCATGGTCCATGTCAGGGCAAACCTGGGTGAATGGAAGGTGAAAGGGTACAGCTGTGCATTCTTTTGAAAGGGTACAGCTGTGTATTCTTTTAGATGCCCTTAGTGTTGAACCCTGCATCCCCAGGGTGTATCCAAAAACATTGGATAGACGCCTTGAAACTGCCGGATTTTCCTGTGTAAAATGTAGATATATATATATATATATTATACAGTATATATATATATCAGTACATAAATAGTTTTGATCTGATACAATGTGTTGGTTTTGGGCAATGTGGTACACCCGATGATGAGGCGCCCATTTACAAACCCAACTACCAAGCATCAATCCATAGAACTCCATAGAACTTGTATAATTAATCCATCATCCCTATGTTTCATCCATAGTAAACACAGAACAAAAAAACCCTAAGAAACCCAGAAAAATCCCATCGAAGATCCCCCATCGTTTTTTCGAAGGAGTGGCAGTCGGCCTTGGATGTGGAGCGCTTCCGGATCCTGCGCCGGCGAGGCGCTGGAGGGAACTCTGGGGGAAACATCGCCTTCGGTGGTGACGACTCAATGGGGTTATACATTCCACAATATGGGTCTACATTCCATAAAAGACCAATTATTTATGGTGAAATAATGGGCTTATAGCATCTTGTACCTTCCATAGATGGGTTGACTTGCTGACTTTAGAACTGGTATTTCGGGTCATAACTGTATGGAAATTCACTGGTGAAATCCCATGAAATGACTAGACAACTTCCATTAAATCCCATTTGTTGCAATGTTTTATTGAGCCAATGGCCAAGGATAAACCCCCTGAGTAAGTGGTTAGTATCCCTGGTAAGTCCCCTAAGTTGGTTGTCCCAGTTATCCCATAGATGGCTTATAACTGTATGTATATATATATATAGTTACTATAATACCCAGATCTGCCCAGTTGGCAAGTGGGATGATCCCAGTAATGTACCCAATAAAACTAGGATTCATGATACCCTCTGGTTATTTAACATAGCTATGGAAGCCATGGCCCATAGAAATAGTTGGTAAACATGACCATTTACCTCTGAAGGAGGATGCTTTCGCATGACTATGTTGAATTAGCAGAGTTTAACACTCCAAAATGGGGATAGAATGGATTGGATATGTTTTTCCAATATGAACCAAGAAAATATTCTGGCTGGTGATTTTTGCAGGATTTATCAACAATATAGATTTGACCAGGGATATCATGGGGATATCATGGGGATATCATGAAGGTATGGGGATATAACCAATGATGATTTGGGTTGGTGGTGTCATTTTTTAATGTTCAACCATAATTTCAATGGATTGGTTTAAGGGAAATATGCAGGAAAGCCCCATATTTCATGGGAAAATCAATGGTTTCCTGTAAATGTTCCCTTAAACCAATCCAACGATAATTGGGATCATGATCCTTCGAGACGGGATTGTCCATTGCCATGGCCAGAGAGGTTTGCCAACAGAAATGGAGGGGAATTCGCGTCTCGAAAAGCGTGGCACGTTAAGCGATTACTCAAGATAGGCTTCCGTTGGTTACCTGGTTTGTGATTACTTGAAGAACTAGTCTGATGATTGGATGTTTTTTAATATGCATGGTATCAAAACAATGCAAATCACATATCTGCAGTTGGATTTACATTTGTTTCATCTTGTACATCATAGTGATTTTTGGGACATCTATAAATTATGATTGATACTTGCCTTTAATCCTGGATGGCTGCTTAGGTTCGCCTCATGCTTTTACTTGGCACTTTACAACCCGCTGGACGTGTTGCATATGAATCATATGATTTGATGTTCATAGCTTCACTTGAGCAAGTCATTGTGATTTCTGGAATATTTGGGACCAAGGATGAAACAATTGCGGCCAGTCTTTTGTTGAAGGGCTGTTTGAAATCATCCCCTGGATTTGATGGTCGGTTCCTGCCATTTTCGACCTGACTTGGCAGGTACGGAAATGCCTGGATCCCATGAGTACGACAAGTTCTTGCCAAAGGCTGGGCAAAGAAAAATTGGGGTAGTGACAATGACCCGTGGCAGACATGAATGGGGTTCTGTAGCTGCCCATATCTGATTGTTTTAGTTCCAACAGTACAGGAAGTCCACAATTGCGAAAATCTACTGGGAATATATATATATATATGTCATTTTCAATTTTCTAGGGCTCCAGCAATTGATCCAGACAGGTTTTTGTCACGGCTCCTATTTCAATGCTCGGCCCAGGCGGGTCATTTCTCATGTGGAGGATGTGGCTTGCCACTCTACTCGGCAGGATCCAAATTCGCCGCTTGGTCTTGCAGTTTTGGGGATCCATGAGGATGGGTTTTAAAAAAAAACATGGGAATGGACGGATGAGCAGAGCATCCATAAACACGAAGTATTTTCTTGTAAAGACTACTCGTAGTGTCTCAGGGTCTTGACCCATCACCAATAGTTTGTTGAACGTCCTGTTTTCATGCGTCGTTTCAAGTACAGTAGTTCTTAGATTCCATTCCGATTCGGGATGAAATACCCCATCTGAGAACAGCAACATGATTTGCACTAGTTGGCCGATGGTTTTTCTGGATGGCGTCTCTTGGAGACTCAGGTTCAGCTTGATATTCCGAGTTCATATCTATGAAGGCATGCTGGATTGAGATAAGCCCCCAGTGACAATGACCTCTGGTGGAATGATGTTCGGTACCCCGAAATCTGTCAGCCTCTTTGAAGCAAGCAAGGAATCATCAAATCAAATCACTTGTTGCGCTTCTCAGACTTATCACTTGTGCTGGTATGGTTTCACCATGTTACACCATCAATTCTGCAAGTTAGATCCATATTATAAGCATTTATAAGCTGGAGACATCCACATCTATATATCAGGACGCAGCCTAGACACATGTTGTTCTGCTTGGGCATATGTTTTCACATGTTTTCACCGTTGAAGTGGGATGTCTCACTAGCTGGGTGATTGCATTGGGGTGGATCAAGCCAGCAGAATCCAAGTGGATTTGATGAAAAAAGTATACCGCAAAGTGCCTCAAGATTATCATGGTTCAAACATTTCAAGCTTACAGCATACATCATGTTCCCATGAACTCTGCCATTTTGGATATCCCCAATTTTGCGGTAAACCATGGTAAACCCATCCGCAGCTGGATTGCTGTGAAACCGTGGACAACCGTTGACGTGGCTGAGGCCTCGACATGTGGCTGGCCTGTCTTCGACAAGTGTACCTGGGACGCGGGAGATCATGGGGATGATCCTCGAAGTTCGAGTTGTTTTTGGGAAGCCTAGGACAGAGACAACCAGCGAAACATCCCAGATTTTCTACAAAGGAAGATAAAGGAAGACTCATTTGATCTAATTTGTGCATATCATTGCTAGTTATCATGATTTAACAAGATGAATCTGTAGGTAGAGAGCTACTCGTAGATGTAGAGAAGGTAAATGAAGTGCCTCTGAATGACGAGGATTGTAGTGGTGGCCTGTATCAGACCCACTGGTTGCGAGGGACTGACAGCCACCAAATAGTGATCGGATGCCGGGGTTGTGTGCGATTTGGACCATTTGTGACCACGGGTTCACAACTACTCACCAAGTCCCCTCCCCGAGGCACAAGTGCAGGTGCACCTTTTCAAGCTCCAGGTTGGGCTCGGTGATGAGCCAGTCT
>BGPT01003506.1:561-28543 GCA_003297045.1 Symbiodinium sp. clade C Y103 | reverse complement strand
TTGCGAACTGCATCCGTCAAACGAGCAGTGCCAGAGAAAATTTCTACGAACCAAGGACCATGGGCTGCAACCTCGTGCACGTTCCTCGGGACGTCTGCCCATCGGAGCCATGGAGGTGGATGAACTGACGCAGCTGTCGGAGCCGGGAAAGGGGGCTCTTCATTCGCTGCAGCAGTGGCCCCACAAAACTGGGAGCTACCACCTGGTTGGAGCCAAACGCCAGGGGGAGGAGCCTCAAGGGCTCAATGGTTGCCATGCCACGGGTGCTCTTTGCCACATTCCACGCAGGCGTGGAGGTTGCGGCAGGCATCGCCGAAGCGGCAGCCGAGCGAGCAATTGTAGAACGGGCATCTGCGCCTGCCAGAGTACTTGAAGGCGGAGATAGCAGCCCACTCGCTGGCCGGCACCCGAGCGTCTTTGGTGACCTTGGTGGTCTCTTTCCGAGCAGGCCTGGTATCAGACAACGAGGCCTTGGCTCGAGCGAGCACGGCTTTCTGCCGCTCCCGACGAGCGCGGTTCTTCTTGGTCTTNGGTCTCTTTCCGAGCAGGCCTGGTATCAGACAACGAGGCCTTGGCTCGAGCGAGCACGGCTTTCTGCCGCTCCCGACGAGCGCGGTTCTTCTTGGTCTTGGGCGAGAGCTTGGAAGGAGACTCATCAGTCTCGAGCGCCCGCTTGTTGGCCCTGGGCGGTGTGGAGGGAGCTTGCTGGCCAGCTTGCTTGAACTTGTCCAGCTCGGCGCTACTGCGAGCGTCATTCCACAGCTGCTTGTGGTTCTTGAGGACCTCGAGAAGAGCGGAGGAAAAGGTGGGAAAGGTCTTCCTCTGATCATGGTTCAAACGGTGAACTTTCTTCCTGATCAGGGAGTCGACCGAGAGCAACAAGGCCAACCCTTTGTTCTCATGTCTCCANAAAGGTCTTCCTCTGATCATGGTTCAAACGGTGAACTTTCTTCCTGATCAGGGAGTCGACCGAGAGCAACAAGGCCAACCCTTTGTTCTCATGTCTCCATTCCTCCAGCTCCGAGAGGTACTTGAGTGGCCCGCGAGCTGCGGTAAAATCACAAATGTTGAGGTACTCCAGGGCCACAAAGAAGGCGTGGAGCTTGTCCATAACTTGGCTTTCTGAGGCCGCCACAGCTGGTTGATCAACCGTCACCACGCGGAGAAGGTCCTCGGCGTTCTTGGAGATCCCAGCTTTCTGCACCACAGTCTCACTGCGGGTACGGAGGTCGCCGACTTGATAGAACATCACAGCACCGTGGACCAAATAGTCTCTGTTGATGCGCTCCACGAGCTTCCGGTGAGGTTCTCGATGGGGAGGTAGCAGTACATCAGGGTGCTTTTGAACAAACTGCTCCCTGAACTCTGCGTGATCTTCGCCCGGGATTTCGGGTACTTTGCTGGGATCCTCCTCCATCTTGGCTCGCCGAGAGGCGAAGTGCTCTTGCAAAGTCGAGCAAGTCTTCCAGACAGCAGTCAAATTGGTGAGAGCCAACTCTTGGGCTGCTGCATCCGCCCCAAATCGAGCCGGGTTGGGCACGATGCGCTGCAGCGTCTGCTTGACACTGGTGATGTTATCGCCGAGCATGGCGAAGGTGTCCATGGTCCTGAGACCCACCTCTGCTGCGAGCAGGCACAAATTCTCTGGGAGCCGCTGACGCCCAAAGACCTGCCGCAGTGCCAGCTCAGGTACTTGATCATCAGGATAAGTGGTGCGATCCACCATGACGCCGATTGGCACGCAGACCCGCGGAGTGNCGCCCAAAGACCTGCCGCAGTGCCAGCTCAGGTACTTGATCATCAGGATAAGTGGTGCGATCCACCATGACGCCGATTGGCACGCAGACCCGCGGAGTGCTGAGCAAAGATGCTACGGCCCCTGCGCGAGTGAGCTGCTGACCGGACGANAGTGGTGCGATCCACCATGACGCCGATTGGCACGCAGACCCGCGGAGTGCTGAGCAAAGATGCTACGGCCCCTGCGCGAGTGAGCTGCTGACCGGACGAGCTGGATTTGCACTATGGAGCTGATGGTAGATCACACTTAACCTGCTCAGAGCGGGATGCTTTTGACGAACGGAGCGGGCATCAGCGCTTGTCAAAGAAACATGGAATTTCTGGCCTAGCACGCGAGCATGCTTTGCACAAAACTGACAGATCTGGCAGGATATCCCCTACGGACTGGCACTCTTCGATTGAAAAACGCTTACACGCAGTCAAAGAGCAATCATCAAGAGAAGGGGCATGAAACTTGTAATCATAGTAGGTGCCAGCCGCAGGGTTCTTCATAAAAAACTCTAAATTGTCCAAGTCTTGATCTGCCGAATCGGTGAGAATTGTCTGGGCATCCTCCACCACGGGGTGGCTTTCTTGAACAAGTTCGGGAACAAGTTGTTTAATCATGGTAGCTGGTACTGAAGATCGATTACGGGTATATTTAAGAACCATCGGCCCAGGATTCTTCCAGTTTGCCTGGAGCCCGATCTCTTCTGTGGACCGGCCCGCATGAACAGCAGCATCCAGCAGAGTAACCCTACAAGAGTGAACAGTCAATTTACCGACCGCATCAAGAACCCCTTTGACCTCCTCTTTGGGGATCACACGGTCGAGCATGACAACTTGGTGAGCAAAACAGCGTAGCCATTTGACTGTTCTCTGGTGAGACGGCGGGCGCGTGTCAAACTCAGACTTGGAGTTAAGCTCAAAAATCAAAAAATCACGATCTTGAACATCTAAAAGCCTGAACAGGTCCCAGCCAACTTCGAGCCACTCTTGGTGTCGAAAACCAACCTTGGGCACCATGAAACGGGTGCCGGCGCGTTTGCGCTCGACCTTGGTCTGCCAAGCAACGCCGAACAGGCCTTCATCTTTCATCACCAATTCGGACGGCTTCACATGGATCGCATCGTCAAACCGCAGTGCAGCAAAGACCATGCAGAGCAGCCACCACACAAAAAGCCTAGTCTAAGCAAACTCTTTTGGGTTGATCACCAGAGCTTCCAAGGCGCCCACCGCCGCGATCGGGATGGGTACAGCTTCTTTCAGTGTGGTTGCACGTGCTGACACGATCTGGTCTTGGATGGCCTTGAGGCGCTGATCGTCCATGTCCGGCAAGTCGATCGCAAGCCTGGAGGCTACCCATTTGACGGAGGTTTTGAAGGCTGGCACAACTGACGAGCCACACACTCTCTGATCCAGGGCAAGACAATATTTCAAAATCTTGTCCACGGTCAAAGGATACAGAGCTAAGGACTGAGCCAGGGCCCAGTGCTCAAATCGCTCGAACGCACGAACGTGGGCTGACATTGTGCGCGGAGCGCCAGAAATCAGAACCAACTGTCTAAGCCTGGCCAGCTCGGATGGCGACAGATCGTCGCTCTGCTCCTGCTGAACAAGCAGCTTAGCTGCCGGCCCGGCTCTGCGGCCTATGGCCTCGAGCCTGGCCGCCCACTTGGCCTTCTCATTGTTTTCTTGATCAAGCAGGGGGGTAGCAGAATCACTTGACTGCGCCAAACTCTTGAGCTTTTTGTTGGGAGCCTTTGGGGCGCAGAGAAGGGCTCTCACGCCTGACACCTGCCTGAGCTGTTCCAGTGTCGATCCAGCCGTCTCAGGAGCAGTGTTGTCACACAAGCCAAAACCGAGCTGGAAAGAGGTAGACTCGAAAAACAGCCTTTCTGCCTTGCTAGCCAATGACCAAAAGTTTTCTAACTGCCCCGGATCCCTCAACAAAACCTGAGCGACTGCGGCCTCGAATTGCCTTGCCCATTCCGCCACTTTGGCAGAGAACTCTGCAGCCGAGCTCACTCCCATGGCCGAGACGAATGCCAAGTTGGCCAAAGGTGTCTTGGCGATTGCCTGGGCGAACGCTTCATCGAACAATGGGAGAGAAAGGATCTTTAGAGTCCACCTGTCAACTTGAGCCATGATCACTAAACCCAAGGAGTTGATCAAACAAGCTGACAAGAACACTCAAGGGGAAACAAATAAACCATATTTATAAAAGTCATATATCATATTTATGATCTTTGAAGTAGTGCTTCACACAGAATATGCCCAACCCAGTCGACCGACACACATGAACATGAGCAAGAGGCTATGTGAACATGCAATTAAGTGTCAGCACAACTGAAATCCATGAGCATGTTTTTGAAATCAAATTGGAGAAACGAACTTGATTAAACAATCTTGAATGAAATTCTTGACACGATCGTGACACTGCCAAATGATACTGCACGCAATGCTGTGAACTACCATCAGCTCTTGCTGCAAATCAACAGTGATCGACCGATCTGTCAATTGAGATCCTACGACTGCACTGGGGGCTCGAACCTGCAGTGGGGAGCGATAGCTCATGTGAAAACAATACAACTTTTGTGTGGTTCTGCAGGGATGTTGACTGAGCTTGATCAAGTAGTTTGATTTACTAAATCGAAAATATCATCTTTGAATATTTGAAAAATCTCACAACTTCCAATTCCTCAGAAATCAAAGCATGCCGCAACACAAGGCTGCAGGCTCTGCCTAGTCTTTTTGGCCGAACGGCGAGTCAGGCGCCATTGGTTGTGCTAGACTCACCCCAATCGGAATTGCACTACAGCTGAGCAGCTGTTGGACATTGGTAAATTGAAATTCAAAGAAAATTTCCCTAGCAGTCGTGCACTTCTAGCTCAGGAGGAGCAAACGATCGAGGCTGAGACGGGGTAATGAAGGCTTCCGAGCCATCGAGCGACCCGCTCAAAATCTCGATCTGAACTCTGGAAGACGAGCTAGGCTGCTGCACTTCACCTCGAGCTTGGCCAACTCGATCCAGAAAACCAGCCGGAGTCATAGCTGAAGGATCCAGATGCTCAGAGCGCCTTTAGCGAGCGCCTAGCTGGCGCCAAGGAGCCTCCCAGCCACGAGCTAGGGGTCGGAGCCACTCCAGGCTCAGTCAACGATGGCATCGCCGCATCAGATGGAAGTGGAGCCACCACCAAATTCCCACCTCCGGAGCACCCAGTGATTGCAGCCATGGCCTTGGGCTGAGCAGCTGCAGGCTGGACAGCTGGCCCACCTGTGATGGGTGGCAACACGATCGTCTCTTGTTCATCTGCCACATCATGGGCCTGAAGAGCAAGGGACTCTTTGGGGACCATGGCCTTGTCCTTTTTGAACAAAGGGGACTCGCAGATCAAATGCAGATTGGATGGATTGCTCTCCACTGCCACCGCTGAAATCCTTCGCCCGGTTTCTTCTTCGCGAGCTGCCTCTACGTTCACAGTCCAGTGAGCATGGATACTGGCCAGTTGAGCTAGCTGAAGAGCTTGGTCTGGGGACTCAATGCGAGCATAGCGTTCACGGCACCAACTTGCGTTCCTGATCAGGGTCGGTCCAGAAACACGGCTGACCACCAGCCAGGAAGGAGGCACTGAGCACGTGCTTGCCGCCACATCAAGGCGATCACCTGCACTGAGAAAACGAAATTCAAGGCGATCCGCATCCAGACCAAACGCATCTTCTGACGAAGTTGCCACGAGCCGGCATTCAAAATGACAAAGTGGATAGTCCAAGGCTACCACCACTCCGCCCTCTGAGCAGACATAAATTCTGCCACCAATCTCCCAAGAGCAAGCCACGCCACGCCAGCCTTGGAACACAGTGACCACGAACGTGGGGATGAAAGCCTGCTCATGCAGGATCCACATCAGATTGTCAGCCACATGGACACATGGTTGATCTGAACTGACATATCTCCATCCGAGCGGTATCCTCTGAGCTCCAGGTGCACGAGGATGCTCCCTTCGATCTTCACCTTCACGTCCACCCAGGTTGGCGAGTCCTCTCTCATGAGAGGCCAACGAAACGGCTGAAAAGCCTCATGCTGCAGCACGGATCCTGTGTCGATATCCCACTTGCCACAGGGCACGGATCCATATGATGTCATGGATCCACACATCACCAACTTCACGCCATCCAAGGTCTTGAGCAAGAAGAGGTTCATGTGGTAACCTGTGGTGGGCGATCGCACCAGAGCCCTGTCGCTCAAAATGTTGATCCTGGCATTGGCATTGATCAGGATCTCGTCGAGCAACCACCCCTGATAAGGGGACTGGAGCCTCATGTCACGGTTGTCCAGGACTAAAACCGATCGCTCGTTCTGACCAGACCCCACTTGTTGCAAGTGCTTTGGGAGCTCCACGTTGATGGCATTGTGAGCACCCATCTGGTTGTATCGAACCGATCGTCGCCCCTTCCTTGCAGCTTTCTCTTGCTGCTCTCGAAGTCTGCGAGCCGCAGGAGTCTCATTGGAGCGATCCACAAAGCTCCGAGCTGCTTGTGTCACCGGCGCAGCTTGAGCAACCGGCTGCTGTGGCTGATCAGCCTCCGGCACTGACTGAAAGAACGACTTGATATCTGAAGGAAAATCCTGTCCGACCTCATCAAACGCCTCAGCAGCCACTTGCCATGAGCTAAGGGTTCCTGATTCCGAGGGGGCAGCTTGATCAGTCTGTCGGTTGATCTGTTGCCTTCCCTGGAGCATGGCCGCTTGACGCGCGAGGGCGCTTGGCATGTTGGAGGATGGAGCGGACATATTTCTGCTATTGCTAAGTGATCACCCAGGCCCACTACGATCTAAGGGGTCAATTTCAATGCCTGGTGATCGCTTGAGCTAGTTACCAAAATGGCATACGGTAACAAGAGTTGATTGATCACTCAAATATGAAATAAATTAATCAAAGACATGAACATACAAGTAACTCCCCTCTCCTAATCAACCAACCGACAGATGGGATCATGATTTTTCCTAAATCCGCAAAGCAAATATATAAATTCAAAATAAAAAATAAATTCAAAAATAAGAATTTTATTATAATTAATTTCATAATCTAAAAAAGAAAAATATTTATATAAATTCAAAAAATATATTTCTTCAATAACCAAAAAAAATACATATATCTACATCAAATTTCCTCATCCCAAATCCAAAAAAATATCTAGATTCAAAAAATATAATTCGAAAAAAGCTACCAAAAGCCAAGAAATATCCATCCCATAAATCAATCAATATATTTTGTAGTATATTCATTATTTATCATTATAATCTAAATCCTTTAAAATTTATTTGGGGTGTAAAATAATTATATGAAAAATATATACAATAATTGTGTTATATCCGGATAACGGCTTAAAATTCCAAAAAATATTTTTTGGCTTTGTATTTTTGTCTATACAGTATTGCATTATCACATGATCAGTGTGTGTAAATATTGAAATTGTATTTATTTTATCTTATTTTTGTAATTTTTTATATTGGTATTGTTCGTAAGATTGGGATTGATATTGGTCAGAAATGATTGAGATAATAAAGATAAATCCAGATGAGGAGCCAGGCGTTGCATCTCCTTCACAGCATAGGATGAATATCTAATGTATCAAAATTCATGAAAAAATGTATTTGTATAGTGAACGAAAATATCAACAATGTACTACCAAATGATGCAGTTTTTCTGAATAACTGCACTCATAATTTGCTCGAAATGACAATTCCTTTAGGAATTGAGATAAAGCATTAAGCCTCAACTTCTGGAGAACAAAAAACATATTGAAACATGCCATATGATGCCATTGGAAGTGGAAAAGTTATATATAAGTTATGGAAACTTAATTGTTGACTTCTCTGGAGCTTTACTTTCGAACCAAAATGCAAGAAAACGGAAATCACCTTTGCAGACACGTGGGCCTCAAAAGAGGGTACCCCCAATCTTGATGGTTAATGAATAGTTTCCCTATCAAGTGGCCATTCAGGGGCATACCCCGGAAACACCCAAGTGTCCCGCCCCCTTCGCTCCGCGATAGCTGCTCTTGCAAAGGGTTCAGCGCCAAGCTTACGATAGCTTCGCTCCTTGGGTATATGCGCAAAGAATTCCAAATAACAAATGGGTACCATCCAATAATCAAAAATGGCTGTGAAATCCGTTGCAAATGGAGGTTTCTAGAGGGAAAATCATCTAGAAATAGGGAATTGTCCATTGCCACGTTTGATTACCAGAATGTACATCATCCTTCCATGAATTCACCCAAAAAGTGGTTAAACTTTGGATTTGAGCGGAGGTTCATATTTTTTCAGGTCAAGAATTTCAGCCCTAGGTTTTACACGAGTAGTCGGTCAATTGGCTGCTGTAGGCACCTCTTGCAAACAACTGAGCAGCCGACCCTTTTGGCCAGAAATCCAGGCGGATCATCAAAGCGAAACGCCAGAAAGCTTTCAGCAAGTGCCTCCCACAACAGATTTCGCGTGCTGAAACAACGTCCAAAAATATCAAGCAAACGACAAGCGGCAACAAGCGGCGACCCTCACAACGATAATCTACTTCTCTCAGAGGTGTGCCTCAACCCCAGGATTCCGGATGAGATTTCCGGGCCTCAGCCACATGGCATCCATGGTGCATTTCTTCCATCCATCCAAACGCTTTTCACAAGCAGAAATCTCTTGTTTAGGATCCAAGAATAAATGGATGGTTGAGTAGAAAAAAACATGAAATCACCAAATTGTTTCTCTCCTTGGAAGACCTTGAGCTAAACCCGAAGCTTCGCCGAGGGGCAGAGTTTCATTGAGGTACTTGCGGAGCTCTAGTCGGTCTCAGGTGCGGCCAGTAAGATGATGCAGTAATATACATTGTACAATGAAACAAATGCCTGATTTTCACTATAACTATGATGAACATCCAAACAAAACACACTCAACATCAGCCAACATCAGTACAAAATGGCTGCAGGTGGCAAGACTTGCAAGGCCAAGAATCCCAGTACCAGCAATCGAGCGTAGTCCAGAACCCGCAACCCAAAAGGCTGCGCTCGGAGGAGCCTCACAACATGAAACTGTTGCGAGATCACTCTTGCATCAAGCTGCATCAAGCTGCATCCTCAAGCATCGCAGCATCGTGGTATATCGTGGTGATATGAAGCGTTCAAAGGATGATCTTTTCGGCTGTTTTCCTCTCGCTTCTGGTACATAGTTAGTATCATCAAAGCTCATGCACACTCATCTGAACAGCTCCAGGTCTCGGGTTGATCCTCTGTCAGAGTTTGACAATCATCATCTTCCAGACACAGTGCACCAATTTCCAATTGTCTTTTCCTCGGTGCAAGGGTTTTGAGTATCAAAAATTACGCTTCTACAGGCTTGCTAAACCCACTTAGGGAGATAGATGCGTGTAGCATCAAGAACTCCTTCAAGAACTCTAACACACCTGCACCAACAAAAACCTTGAAAACACATCTGAAAAAAACTCAAAGGTTCTGTTTCGCCGGAGCAGTATAGCACCATGCGCCGTTGGAGCCCAGAGTGGCCGCCACCTTCAAACCGGCCTTCGCAGAATTCCAAAATCCCTCAACACTGCAGGCGCTCCAGCACTGCCCAAAGCGTGGTGAGGACAAGGCACGTCGTCGTTCGCCGGAGAGCACCGGGTGCAACGAAGGGCTGGGGAGGTAACTGGGTCTGGCTCCCTTAGGTCCCTCGGGTCCCTTCCTTCCCTTCCCTAGCGTTGCAAGTGCCTCAAGTGGAAACTTCACCACATCCTTGGGAAATTTCACCTGCGCCGTCAAGAAGTGGGTGTCCACATCTAGCACTTGGCCAATGGAACCCATCAAGGATTCCATCTTTTTGGTGAAGGGCACCATGGCAACTGCTGCGGCTTCGAGGAACGCCTCCTTCTGCAGGACCTGCACAGTTTGGCCTTCCAGTCGTGCCAGTCGCTGCAGCTCCAGGTCCCTCTCAACTTCCTGGTCTAAGGCGTCTTTGAAGGGAGCTACGCATGACCTCATGCAAGCTGAACCTCTTTCGTTGCACAGTTCTTTGCATTCTTTCTCTTTCGACCTCCAAAATTCCAGATCGTCATTGAGTTGACAGCCGTGGGTTGGTTCAATCTCGCCCATCTGTAAGGGAAGGAACTCAATCTCTGTCCACGGTTCCTTGCCACTGGCCATTGGCAAGGGAGTTGGATTCATAAAACCTCCAGCAACTACAAACTTCCGTTCTCCTCCTTTCACAATCTTCCACTCCGAAAACTTGGACTGCATGGCGGTGAAAAACCTCTCCGCTGTCGCCAAGGTCATCACAGTATAGTTCACATCCAGCGCCGAAAAGCTCTGTTGAACTGCTTCGACCACCTCTGCCTGCCGCACCACGCGGGAAAACGGCACCAGTCGCTCAGGGCCCGTGGTCAGTTGTGCAAATGGGCTGTCTGGTACCACACACCTCCCCCGATGCCGCACTCCCTTGAAGGAGTCATCCTTCAGGGTTTCTAGAAAAGATTGGTAGTCATCTCCCAAGATTGCTGGACAGCCCGACCGAAACCAATGCTTGCTGGGACTGTCCGCGGGAACCACTTCACACACCATAGCAGTCTTGGTCGGGTTGGTGCAGCAGCAAAGGTACTCTATGCCATTGTCGAAATGGGCACTCGCCCGCTGCCCAAAGCGATGCGTCAAATCCACCAAGTTCAACCTCCCGTGGTTCAGCTCCGAACGGAGGCGCTCAATGCCATCAGATTGACCTTCGACCTGGAGATTGTGAAGGGACCCAAACAAAACTCATGGTTTCATCCAACAAAAGACCAACTTATGGGAATTCTATATTAATTTCTTTGCTTTCATGCCCAAATCTCCCCATCTCACCCAACCTCCTCCAGCTGTTCTCGCAGGAAATTCACCGAAACTTCTGAAAGGAAGCTACAAGCCATCGTTGAAAAGACCGCCACACCCCAGAAGGTGGCCTTGGAGGATGAAAGCCCAATCTTTACCTAGTGCCAGATCTGGCATGAGCAAATCACCCCTTTCATTAAAGCAATTCTGGAAGCTTGCAATGGGTAAATGATCAACCAGGAAGGGTGAACCATCAACAATTGTGACAGGATCAATACAAGCAACAGATATGTTTGTTTGGTGTCTGCCAACCCATCCGCCAAGAAAAGACAGGTGTCACTCACGCATCATCAGTCCAAAGTGGGTGCCACACAAATATTCCAAAATGAACCAAGCTCTCCGAAATTCTATGGTTCCCAGGGCCTAAATCTATGCCCCACATCATCTGAAATCACCAACCCAGTGGCAGTCGCTGCTAAAGTGATCGTCAGTGGAGCAGCCACAGCCGTGAGACTTGCAGTGACAGCAGCAGCGGCTGTGACCGCCAGGCTGCCAGTGATCCCAGCACCCGCTGCAATTGAAATGGACAGGGAGATGCCTTCCTTGGTCAAACCCCAAGTTGTCTCACTCGCCTGGTACCAATCATTCTGTCCATCCTGAACTGTGACATGCAAATCATAGGCTCCCAAAGCGGCCAAGAATGAGAATTTCTCACCTGGCCTGACCCGGTTTTTGGTGTGGGCATAGATCTGCGCCAGCTTCGGCAAAGCCAGGAAATTCAGCGGTAGGGAAGAGTTGTTGATGATCGAAAATTGAAAGGCCGCGGTCGTGGAGTCATTCACTTTCTGTTGATCCAAGTGATCCCAGTCGTCCTCTAAATGGCGCAATGCCACCGCATGGTAGAGCAGCAGGCACCACAGGCACCAGAAAACACCCATAGGATTTGTCAAACTACAATTGTTTTGAGCCTCCTGGGCTGGGTCTTCCAGTAAATGTGCCCTAGAGAATGGTGTCATGTTGCATGGGGATTCTTTGCAATCCAGCATCAACCTCTTTGAATATTGATCCCGAACACTAAACCCCTCCACAAACCCTGGGTTCGAGGTGGATTCATTTTGGGGTCTCCTGTGCCAGCTCTGATTGGAGATGAGATCATGCTGTGCTTAGCTTGCAGTTGGGAGGCGGGAACCAGGCCACCAAATGAGCAAAGACCATTCCAGAAGGGCCTGGCTATGGAGTGCAATGGGCGTATACATCTACAAGAATGCAAATCTGCAGGTATATGGATAGCTGGATACATGGAAAGACAGATGGATAGATGGATAGATGGATAATGTTTAGCTTGGTGGATAGACAAAAAATCAACAACAATAGTATATGTGTATATATATATATACATACTATATACGTATGTATATAAATAAATATATATATATATAGTATCATATATACACAATATAATACGTCCGAAAATATGGGTGTAGCTTCAAATTCCAATGGGATTATCATCATTTTCCCCATATTTCAATATGAATTTGGAGGCCCGGTACCATCCACCCTTCCTCGCCTGATCTGCCTCCAACCAAGTGCCCGCGGCTCAGCCAAAATCGTTGGATGCCACGCATTGCAGGATCGCTACTGAGCGGTGAAGGTGAACCCAGGTGCCAAGCCGAACTGGAGTGCCAAGAAGCACAACAATGTGTTGATCAACGGATTGGTTCAAAGGAAAATCTACAGGGAACCATGGTTTTAAGACCATCAAATATAGGGGTTTCCTATAAATTTTCGCTCAAACCAATGAAATGTGTTGATGTTTGAAGCTTGAAACCATCCATGAATGGATGTAAGCGAACAAATAAATATGGAAAGAATGGGCTTTTATGCCCGACAAGTGGTGTTTTCCGTAAATGTGCACTTCAACCAATTCTCAAAAACCATTCACTTTTTGGGCTGGTCGCTCTTCTCCTATGTCTCAGCCATCTAGCTGAGTTGTTTAAGGGCCTGAAGTCTGCCGTCTCAAAAGCCCGCAGCATCTGGTGATACCAGCACTCCTTACCTTGGTGTGGGTCACTTCTCCGTGGGATCATTGGCTTTTCACGTACCCTGAAAAATGAACAGAATGGACCAACTGGGGGGTCACACTGCACCCAGGAACCTGCAGATGTTCCGTCTCAGGTATTACGCTGCAGTGAATCAAACATGGAAAACATTGGAAAACCCTCCATGCGTCGATCATTTTCCTTGGGTATTCACCATGGGTTTTGCACACCGATCTTAGTTTGCCAGGGTATATCATCCCCGTTTTGGAATGGTTGAAACCAATGAAGGCCACCTTTCTTCATGAAATTCGCATGAAATCCCCATCATCCAATTTTGGGGGGCTCCCAATGTTTACTTCTGCCCATTGGCAACCAGTGACCTACCCTCCTAGGCTGAGGTGCATAGGGCCAAGCTGACGTTTGACATTGGAAAACCTGCGGATGCGGTTTTCCGGAGGAGCCCTTCCCTTCTTAGGATTTAAGCGTTTTATGTATATACGTCTCTATGAATGCATATATAACATTTCGGTATGTAGATTTATGTGTATGTATATATACTCGTATATATGTATACATAAGCTTCTCTGAAAATTGGGTACCCCAAAACCCACGGATTCATCACCATTATCCCTGTTGAAATGGTCCAAAATCCCCTATGTTCGTGCTTTCACAAATCATCGGCCCCTCAGAACGGAATAGGAAATCGTGAATTTGTTCGGAAGAATTCTGTTCACCACCCATCCATGGTGACAAATCTGCCATCAATGGGAAAATATATAGATTAAAACATATTAAAACCCTCGATAAACCATCTTTGGGAGGAGGTTGACCACTGCCCCTTTTGCACACCATTGGCAGTTTTCTTCACTTGCCAGTGTCTGAACAAGCGAGACACAGTGGGCTCGATGTCGGTACAAGGCAAATGCCACAATGTCGGGGCGTAGACCGGATCTGTGTCGCATTTCCAAGTACTTGGAAACCTCGAGCACCCAAAATTCCAGAACATTCGTGTAAAGTTCAAAGACTATCATTCCTGGTGTTTCAAAGGCAAATGTTTGGCCAACAACGGAACATACTGCATGATACTGCGTGATACTGCGTGATACTGCATGATACTGCATGATACTGCATGATACTACATGATACTGCATGATACTGCAGCATGTAGAGTTCGGGGAAGCGAACCGGGACTTGTCTCCGAGTTGCTTGAAAAACATTGATAATCTCCTGGCATCACTGGAAACACAGCACATCAACAGCATTCATGGTCCAAGAAAATTGGAGAAGCTGGCAGTCCTTGGTCAGAACCAGACCAATTCTCGTCGCCTG
Organism: Symbiodinium sp. clade C Y103; assembly: GCA_003297045.1. NCBI lineage: Eukaryota > Dinophyceae > Suessiales > Symbiodiniaceae > Cladocopium > Cladocopium sp. clade C. Next base: position 14,552 of record BGPT01003506.1, on the reverse strand, counting down.
GGTGTCGCGCAGCATGAAGAGAACAGCTGCCCCACAGCAACGGCTTCTTGCAACTCAGCAACGTCATGTTGGGGAGCCATCAAACCTCAGGACAGGTGCAAACTGCCATGAGTTGAAAGATTCTCTGAGAATCAACGCACTTTGGACTGCCAAGGCTTTCCTGATCTATGCTATTCATATTTACTACGTTTTACATTATAGCTACTAGTCAATCACAATGATAATCCATCATAATTGCATATATGTATATATAGACAGTAATAACGAACTAAGATCATTATGATACCATGAATCATGTGTATATACCACAATTACGAGAACCAACATCAACTTGCGCCAAGGGTCCCTTCCAAGGCCAGACCAAGGCCGGATGCAAGGGTTCACCCGCCAGCGTGGCGCCCGTCAAACGCATCTGTTGCACCTCCAACGCATCTGGCAATCATGGGATGAAAACCAGAATCTCATGGGCATACTGGGATTTTTGGGAATGATTACAGTACATACAATTATAACGGGATAATAATGGGATATATGGGAATGACAATGGTATGAATACGGGAATAATATGAAATGAGAATGATGATGGTAATCACACCAATAAAAAAATACAATATACGTAGTGGGATGATAATACAATGGGAATGTCATGAGGATACAATAGGGATATATAAACAACCGTGATATTTTGGTCTGGAAATGGAGATACCCATAAAATGGAAGTTTTTGTGGGTGAGTTTCGAAACCCTTGGATTTGGGGGTTACCTATGTTCAGACAAGCCCATCTTTTTGGGGTAGTTTGACGAACCCCAAAGAAATGTGAGTCAAGTCTCAACTTTGTGAAAGAATGCTAGGGTTGAATGAACCAAAATTTGGATTTCAGCAACAAGCGCGGGGATGCAACTGATGAACATGGGAAGAGTAGGCAACCTTGCACCCTGCAGTCGGCCTCCGAAAGTGCTTTGCCATGGAGTTGATCGGTCACCAATTCAAACAAAAAGTCCTTGGTGGTGGCGGATGAAGCACTGCGAATGCGTAAGAGCTGGAATTGGAACCCTATTCAACGGAACAGATTTCGTTGGTCACACATTTTAGGTTGGAGTATGTTGTTTATGTCTCTTGTCATATATCTACATGCACAAATGTGTTGGTTAGGGACAGCGGACAAACACATCCAAAAACTTCACTTGGTGAAATTCTGAAGCCTCTGTATTGATTGAAGAGAAACAAAATTCAGGAAGAACCATGGTTTTTGGCACATTAGTTGCCACTGAACTGTTATATACCCTCTGGCAATCAAGCATGGCAATGGAAAATCCTGCATTTAATCTTCTCGAAATAACCTCCGAAAAAGGGGATTTCCCATTGCCATTTGGATGATGTTCCCAGTTGCCCATTGAGTTCGGGGATGTCCCAGCGGCGATGTTTACCAAGGCGCCATGGCCGCTGCCGGCGGAGATTCGAAGATGTTGGGCCAGCTATCGTGACTTGGTTCGGCCCAAGTGATCGACAGCCTGGTACCCTGGTGACAATCCCAGGTAGTAAGTTGTTCATAACTCAGATGTCATCCATAGGAAACCAATATTAACTATAAATGTATATATATATATACATGGATTTTTACATATATATATATATATAGAGATATATAAATATATATAAGATCCTGGATGTGAAACCCATTCAAGTCTGGGGAGTCAATGGACTCCATTCCCCATTTCCTGCATTGATTTGGTATTGACCCCATAGACCTATTGCGCCAGAAAAATCCTGAAACTCTGAAATCTGCTGGAGTTTGACTTGTCTCCTTAGAATCGCCTGGGCAAATACGACTTTCCCTTGCCGAAAAGGCCCAGATAAGGGTGGCGCGGGGTAGCCATGAAAGCCTGGACGCCGCTTTTCATACAACCAAACTGAGCTAACACTGCCGAGCTTCTCGGGTGCTCCGGCAACCTTTGAGAGCTCCTTTGCAATCCAAATGCGAATCCAGGAGTGAACCAATAATTTGAATCTTTCTGTAAGAACAGGTTCTGCAATTAACAGCCTTTTTGCAGTTTGGATTCCGCCAGGAATCCATCTTCATCTAAACAAGACTCCATCATTGTCTGCTGACCTTGTTAAAATCCTGAGAAAAGACACTGCACAATACAGCCCATAGGGAGAACCAATGGCGATTTCACCGGGTCCTTCATCAAGAGCCCATTGCAGTTGGGATGAAGTATATCGCTCGTACCAGCGATACAACCCTGTCACATCAGGTTTTCCAGCAGTTGGATGTGGATAAACAAATGGCTGACAGCCCCAAAATTGCACGCAATTTTAGTCAAGTTAATCATCAAAGAACCAGCCAATCAGTTGATTTGTTGGGATCTGAAACTTCCCCACCCCCAGTGCCTTGTTTTTTTGGGCTGCTTCCAAGACCTCAAAAATCGCCGAGGCTGACTCGCGGCCGTCATAGCCGGACGCTGTCCATCTGGGATGAAAGAAACCCTGGTTGGATTTACATCAATCACATTGATTTAATCCTGATATATATATATATACATTAAGACGTCCTGCGGGAGGGTACTACCGCTACTAAATCAGCCACAGTTCCAACCAGAGATGCTAAATCATGCTTAATCCAGGTTTGCCATTGAGGAGAGGGCGGTCATGATCCAAGTGGTCCCACTGTTTGGAAGAGACAGCAGGATCGTCACTGGATGCTTCAACCGCACTTGGCCAGAAGGACCCCGGACCTCGGTGGACGGAAACATCACTTCTTCTGGATCTTTCTATGTCTTGTCGCTTTCTTTGATCCCCTAAAACAGTTTGGTTTGTTTTCTTTCTAGCAAACTTCATTTGACATCATTTGAGCCTTTTTGGTTCTCAATGGATGCTTCTTGCAGCAGAATCACCCACTCATCCCGATGAAGGGCAAGGGGTTTCTCAAAGTTCTCCCAAGCAGGTCGCAAACGCGGCGCAAAGTGCAATTTGGGACAGGGCCGGTGCTTACCTGGCAGAAGAGTCCAATATGTTTTCGTACAGGGACCCAGACCCCAGTTGTTTGTTGCGTTTGTTTAACCTGTTTTGGTGGGAGGCCCCCTTGAAGGGACACATCCCAGAAATGTTTAAAACAGTGGTGCACCCCCAAAGCCATGAGTTTCCCTCCTTCAGAGGGCTTGGGGTATGCGCCTCGTCCTGAAACCAGCTCTGCAGAACGGCTGCTTCGGCCTGGGTTTGTGGCTTGGATTCACCCAATTCAAGTGACAGAAAACACAAATATGCCAGATTTCTAATATGGATGTCTGAAAATAGGGTACCCCTAAATCAACAGGTTGATCATAAAATTCCCTATTAAAATGGTATCCCCGTTTTCAGATACAACCAGCTCTAAAACTGCTAGCTGCCCAGAAACCCGGTCGTGGAGACCAGGAAAACGACACCAACCTCGACAACAGGCGGCGATTCTTTGTCACCGTCTGGCACCAGGGTGAAGCCCTGGAATCCTTGGCCAAACGATTCCACTGGTGAAGCATTGAACCGAGAAGTCACGTTAGTTCCGTGTGTTTGATTCTGATTGATATGCTTTCAGCATCACATTATTTGTTGTTTGCGGAGAATTTGCCCTCGGCAAATTCCATTGCTGGATTTCCACAACTAACAGCTTCTCAAGTCTCGGTGCGGAAGAGTAGCTACCCGATGGGCAGACGTTGGTTGACTGCTGTACGCTTTGGTAAACAGCTGTCCTCGATGGATCACTGCTCGCTGGGGCGCTGGAGCATTGGCCAGTGGCACCCCAGGAGCCTTGAGGTTTGGCGCCGCCAAACATGCCGTTCTTGACACGGTGTAGTGCAAATCCCGCATTAGCTCTGCAGAATCCACTGGATGGAAGACCAAGATACCTGGTAGGTAGCCGGCACCAAAATATGAATCACGTCTTGAAATTCTTGGAATTATATACAATCCTTGGATGGACAAGAAAAACCATCAACAAAATCACGACTCAGATACATTGTGGCAATAAGCTTCGCTGACACCTCAACTGTTGCACATCCTTCCACAAGCAGCTGCCCCAAAGCTTGGTCCTCCCCTGGCTGAACCTCTTCAACAACGGTCGTTGGAAGCCTGCCCTTCTCTTCAGCGGTTTGCCGCCGGCCTTCTTCCAATCAATCTTGGACCATCCAAAGGTCGCTGACGCCAATCTGAAAGCAAAACGTTCCAACAACATCTCTCCTCAGTGCAACAGCCCAAGTGTGCCAAAAAAAACAATCACCATTTAGTAGGTAAACCATGGTGAATCCATCCAAAACCCAAAAACCAGCATTCTCAAATATACAATAACATATAAAATATAATCTATATGTAGATATACATATATATATATATAATTATATCCTAGCCAAACAATCAGAAACAAACATCTCCCCTAAAAATATGGTTCAAAGTTCAAAATCCCATCAACTGCCAGGTCGCCTTCCATGAAGCGTTCCGCTTGGTTCGGCATCCACCGCAGCTTCAGCTCGGGGTCCCGCGCCCGCAGCGCAGCGGCAAAGACGAACTCCGCAAGGCCCTGCATGTGGTTGTCGCCACCGAAGGCGAAGACCAGCCCCGATTGGAGCACTGGCCTTGGCAGGCTGAGGATGAAGGACTCTCCCCAAACAGCTGTACGCGTACGTGTATGTATATATTTCTTTCGTTTTACAGTATATATGTATATAGGTAGATAGGTAGACAGATAGACAGACAGATAAATAGATACATATATATATATATATACATATGGATGGGGACTTTGAAGAAGAAGCAAGAATAATGGGTCGCTGGCGTCAAGGGAGAATTGACAGGAAACCTTGGGTTGCAAAATTTAAGGTCAGAATGGCTCCAAGTCTGGGATGTGAGGATCATGGACCCCTAGACCGGCTACCACTGGTGGATTTTGAAGAGGCACCAAAAATGCCGTCTTTGTTGTTGATATGAGAAACATGCAGAAAGAACCAGCAAAGATGAAGATGCAACACATTTCACGAAAAACAACATGGATACAACTAACAGAAAATGAGAAGATCTAAGCAATCAAAATGGGTGATATGCCACAAATTTAGATGTTGCCCTGAAAAGAGGTTCTATTGCAACTACCTGTTCCAATTCCGTTCTGAGCCCAGACCCGTGTGCAGCCCCGGAAAGACATCCTCTCATGGCTCAATGGTTGACCCCCCGCTGCAACAATGAGGCCCATCCCCTATCATGGAATCTGCGCAGTTTTCTTAGCGATTTTAAATGAACAAAAACTGAAAGTTCCATCTGCATTGTCTGTGTCCATGGCTTGGAAACTTCAGCCTAGCTGCAGCTGTGGAATGAAGAGCCGGGTCAAATCCACGATTGCCATTGGCATCTCTCTGCCCGCTCTCCCAGTCATCAAGGCCGTCGTACGTTGCAAGGCAGGTCGGTTCATAAAGATGCCACGCGAGGACCAAATCACTTCCAGCATGTCGCCTCCCCAGGACAGAGCTGGCATTGTCACACCTCGGAGACAAAGACAGCAAGAGGGACTCCTGAGCCTCATGATGTTGCTTCTTGTTGCATGGGTACAAAATGGTACACACATGAACTCCTCGTAAAAATCGCACTGCTTGGTCCATTGCAATCTATGTATTTCAATGGCTCTTTGCATGGACATATTGAAGTTGCCTCCAAGCAACCATGCTGCTCGGCAATGATGCCCCGACCCAGCATGATTGGGGTGTTCGGCGACCCTGAGCGCGACAAAACAGGTGACACACTGCAATGTGGATGAGCCTCCTCCTGTACGTAATCTCATCTATATATATATATATAATATATATATATATATAGCCTCTGTGAACCCAAAAAATGGATGGTTTCAGGTTCTTGGGAAAAAAGGTCGCCGAATATTGTGGGTCCAGAAGTGTCCCATTTTAGGTCACCATGCTCATACATAGGCACGATCATCTTTGGCCGAGGATCCAAAAGACTTAAACCCGGATTCTTGTAGGTTTTAACCCAAGTCTTGTAATGCTTCTCCTTAATCTCCTTGACTTATGAGTCAAGCTTTCAATTTTCTCTGGATTTAGTGCCCGATTTTTGCCATTTTTGCCCCTATTCCACATCGGTAGCTTCGCAGCGTTTAACTGCGCCACGAGACAGCCAGCGTTGCTGGAGAGGAATCGCAGCACCTCCACGATCGCCCCTGTGTTGACCACTGAGTTAGCTCGGAAGTAGCCCAGCCAATCCTTGGGAAGTTCTCGTGGCTTTGCCCGGGAAAATCGATGGCGATTTTGGAACTATCCTTTGGTTCACTACCCAAATTGGCCAAAATCCGCGGTTCAAACTGGGCCTTTGACTCATACAAGTGTGAATATGGTCATATGTATTCATATGTTTATGTCTACACTCTACACTCTATATCGTATTTGTGTTGTGCTACTACATGCTCATATGAATGTCATATCTCAAGTGTGCATACTATGCAAGCTATAGTGTCTTGCTGGGACAACTTTTCCAGCGGCATGTCCTATCCGCCGCAGGAACTGGTGGAAGTGGACCAAGGGGACCCCGCCGGGTTTGAATCGGCAGTCCCAAGGGTCGTGCTCCAGCGTCATTGTCCGGAGCCATCGGAATGAATGAGGCCTGTGACTTATCGGTTTGCGTCCCTGTACGTCGGACCGAAACCGGTGACATCTCTTCCTGGTTGCATTGACATTGCTGGTTCAAAGTGTTCAAACTCTTCAAACCTTCAAGGGATTCGCGCAACTTCTCCAAATGGTCAAAGACACCTTGCAGCTCTGACAGTTGCTGCTCTCTTCGACAGTTTGGTTCCGCCTCCAGCTCGTTGATGGCGCTGACTTCCATTCCATCCAGGATGCGGTCAGAGAGCCTTTGCGTCGCCTTGCGGCTGGCTGTTTTGCTGCTACTTTCTGCATGCCACATGGCTGCAGTAGCTGACCAATAGTTTCTAAAAAGGCGGCACTGCAAATCGAGGCCGATCAGGTTGACCCGACTCCCTCGCAAACGCATCAGCCCTTCCTGCAACTCCTCACATGATATGCTCCGATTGTGATCTGTGTCAAGCAGGTTCTCCAAATCTTTGGTGGATGGCAGAGCAATATGCATTTTGTCTAGAAGCACCTTGGCCTCCAGGGACTTCAGTAGACAAACGTATCCTCTTCGATCAAGTTGGCCCCGAATATCCTTGGGCCCTATCTTATAAACATCACTGATCTCATCCCTAACAGCTTCAAACTTCAAGTACTGCTCCTGGGCCGAAAATGGAGGTTTCCCGGATGCCAGTTCCAGCACCCCATCACAGACCACCCCAGTGACCACGTTGAGAATGGTGAAGTTACTCAGTATCAAAAAAGCGATGACATACAGAGCCCACCTGAGTGGCACCAAAAACTCGGAGTCAAATGGGATTGTAGTCCCATTTTGGGATCGAGATCCAGTTCTTAAGATTGAAAAACCTGTGTTGTTTGGGGGTGAACCTTTAAAAAACAAAGGATTTGAAACCACCAATCAGCCACAAGGGATGATTCTGCATCATGACTTCCGCAATATCCGGCCATGCTTCCACCAACACCAGTTGAAGGTGGATCAAGAAGCTGCTGCCCACCGAACCGAAGAGCTCTTCAAACGGAGCTTCGCGACCCATAGCTTCACAGCAGACCAATGCGCCCATGAAGGACATCATACCAATCAAAATCATGCTGTCCATGATGGCAACCATAGTACCTATGAGCCCCTTGATCAACATGGACAGGGCTGGGAAGATGGAGAGAATGCGACCAATTCGAAAGATGCGGAGCCTTCGTGCCGACTGCACTGCCATCATGAGGCTATCAGAAACACCCGAGGCCAAATCGATTGCCACCACCACCGCCGAAAAGATGCCAGTGACCAGCAACAGCAAATCAATGATACCGGCAAAAGAGGTCATGAAGCGCCTCTGCAGAGCATGACAGCGCAAGGCATATTCCACGGAGAAAATGAGAAGGAGAACCACGTCCAGAAATTCGAAAGCTATGGACCATCGCAGTGGCATGTTTTCCAGCCCGCTCTGTTGAGCATCGAGCTCCAGGCTCACTTCAGCACCCAGAAGAAAGGATTGAAAGGCTATAACCACAGCAATGAGTAGATTTGCTTGTGGTGTGAGGATCCAATCAACCTCCGTCTGAGCAACTCGAGCTACGTGATCATGATGGATTCTGTCAAGTTTCAGCCATTTGGGAGACTGCTTCACATCTAAAATACCTGAAGGGCTTGATTTCAGCCGCTTCAGAATGAATTCCTTGGAAGGACCATCTGCATCTTCATGAGATCTCTGGATGGACTGCAGTGCGGGCGCATGGGCCGCAGCTAAAGCTCCAGCTCGCATGGCGGCACGTGACTGGGTTGTTCCCAGAAGGCATCTGATGGTTGGGTTGTATTGTTTAGATTTAGTGGAAAATTATGAGTATTAAATGGTTGTTGCACCAACCATTCTACATTTTTTCACTGTTGAGGATATTTACCGGTAGCCATCAAACACAGGGGTCTCCCTCAAAACCGGAGCAGAATCTTGGACTGTTGGGCCCCCGAACCCCCACTTCCAATGAGATCTCTCAGCAGCGGGAAACCTAAACAGTTTCCCTCCTCGACGACAATGAGCAAGCAGTTACAGGTCTAGGGGGTCAACAAAAAAGTAGAGTTGTTCCCTACTATTAGGACTAGAATCTAATATAGTAATCCTATTACCTCTTTACTTATATATCTTATATATGTATAATATGCTATATTCTGATTGAAAAAACCGACTAGGATCATCGTGATCTAAGTGATCTTGGTGATCTAAAATATATTTTCCTCCCTGATCATCGATGTCGTCAGATTTGGCCAAGATCGGAGCCTGTCATTTACGCTCTGAATTGGAATCTAACACGACTTCGCAGCTTGGGATGGCGGGTTTGTAACAATTACAACAATTGCAACTTGAAGGGCTTATGATCCCAACATATCTCTGGCTATTCGGACCCGATTCAAATAAACCTCATCCCAAATATTGCTGCTGGTTCGATTCTCCATTTTTCTGCTGGTTGATACCCTCATGCCAAGGCTTCTGTCACTGATGCGTTTGATCTAAGCGACTGAGCCAGAATCTTCGTGTCCCCATGTCCCAACGGAAGTGGTGCAGCAATCGGAAGCCTTAAACCTGCGACATCTAAGACCTGCTGTCGGCACGTCTAAAATCCAAATCTCACGGAGTGCTGGGTCCAATACTGGGTCCGAAAATAGGGTATCCCAAGATCCAATGGTTATCATCAATTTCCCCAATGAAATCCATTAATTTTTATGGTACACCCCATTTTCAGACAAACCCATCACTACAAAAAATGGTTCTACCGAACATGGAAGAGTCTGTATCCTGAGGTCAATGGGAAGCAAATGACTCAAATTCGCAGCTCGGAAATAGTTGTCGCCCAAAATCTTTGACCCAACGACTGGATGGTGTCGCAGTCCAAACAAGGCAAAAATTCCAACAGTAGTGGTTGTCCCTTGTTGAGACATGTCCATTGTCGTTGGGTTGGAATTTTGATGAAATTCCCAATTTTGTGTTCAAAACCATCACTGATTTTTCGGGGTCGTAGCCCCTTTTTGGGGAATTTCGCTGCTTGACATCCTTACTGATGACTGAACCCGATGTTCTGTTGCTCCGTCTCCCCTATAGTCATTGAAGTTTGGTTTGGTTCCGGTAAATTCTATATATTTGTGTGTGAATCCCTTTTGTTTGATGTTTCTAGTTGGTTCAATCCCCTGGTTAGGTTTTTTTTTAAGAAACCCAGTTTCGGTGGGTCAACTCCATAATTTTCCTTGGTTACTTCACGTGTTTGTTGGTGTTTTTTACCAACCATTTTTAGTGGATTAAGTCTCCCTTTGTTGTTTCATACCTCTCATTCGTATGTGTACAACTATCCCCTGTGTTTTTGGTTGGTACTATCCCATGAGATCTCCATGAGATCTCTTGCGAGGAAGCCCAACACAACTGGGAGGATCATCCCGTTGGGTCATCCTTTGTGGCTATGTAGCTACTCTGTTACGATCCTGTCGGGTGATCCTCCAAGGATAGTATATCATAAAGAAATAAACAAATAAATGTGTGTATATGCATATGTATTAAGTGCCATCATTGACAAATTCTGAATTTGTTAGCCCCTCGGCCCCTCTTGTTCAATCCCTCTATGGTGATCCTAACTATATAGTTGCTGGGCGTCGTTCGTTCTCAATCTCCATGCTCGCTGCCGAAATACAGTGTTCCATTGGTAACTCACCCACTTATCCCATCCCCCGTTCATATGAAACACCCCAATTCCATGGTCCCAGTCATATGTGTTTTCATCCCCTAGATCCACCATGGTTTCTAGGCGAAGGGATGCACCAGTGACTCACAACGCGCAACGCATCGCCGAGCGTCGCAGTCCTCTTGGAGCACTTCCGGGGTACTCAAAAGACGAAGTCGTCGCAAGACTTGCCAAGAGATGCTCTCCAGGATCAGCGTCTCATTGCCTAGGCCACGCATGTAGACAACCATGGGGATGTGTAGGGATATCTTTTTACATATAGCTATAAAATCTATAAATAGATACATACCCATAAATACATACCTATAAAGTCCTGGTCAAAGAGAAATTTGACAGACATCCTGACTGCGCCGGGGGCTCGAGTTAGTCGTACTTCCCAAGGGACATGTTCTGAGTTCAACAATAAATGTGTGCTAGGATTAGGACCGCTACTGTATGTTCCGGCATCATTGAATCAGTAAAAAGTGCGGAGGTGTCCAGAAAAAATCCTTAAGGCCACCCTCATGGTCTGAGGTCGGCACCGCCCCAATGAGATGGCGGGGACCAATCTGATTCTAGCTCCTTCAGGCCGCAAGATCCACGGGTCTGGGATCCGAATCAACAAGGAAACCCCAAATCCATCGATGCCTTTCAACTGGCGCCGAGTTGATTTCCATCCTTTGCTGCCCCGGAAACGTGTTGGAAACAACTTTTGGAAACCCAAGCCTTTGTGATGGGGACAAAATGTATGTCCAAAATATTTCTACCCCAACACATATATTGGGACATCCGAGACATCCCCATTCACAATCCGGTCCTGCAAGACCTTGAAGCCGTGGTGCTGGTATTTCTCACGCAGCCTTGAGGGTGGCAATGGTTGATGTACCCAGACCTGATTTCCCTCCACGATGGAAAAGCCAGGATGGTCTGGACCTCCTGCGGAGACACTGGAGCAACCAGGGTCATAAGAGAGGTTCATGTTTTGAAGTCCTCCGAATCTGGGCATTTTAAGCGACGTTGTAAATCATCAATGGCCACTCCTACATCATTGGATTTTGGTGTCATTTGGGCTTGACTCTGCAACTGACTGCGAAATGGAGACCATTGGCGCATTGGTCCATGTGCCAAAATCAATGGGTTTTATCACAGTTCCTTGCTCTGAAACCCGAGTCTTCCCGTCAAACATACGAAAGCAAACCGTCCGAACAGTACTGCAGAAGCACTTGGCTAAGTTCAACTTTCCCAACAGTTTGCTTAGTTTCCCATCATCCCATTCTTCATGGGTGTGTCTGAAAATGGTGGTATGCCCCAAAATGGCATTTTTGGGGGGATCATGAGGATTCCATAGTCGGTTGAAACACCTAGCAATCCTAAATCATCAAAGTGGAGGTTTTTCATGTCATCCCATCCCCCATCATCCTTCCATCCCCAGGGCCTTCCATGAGTTGTGAGTCCCTGACCATCCAGCTAACCACTGAGCCAGGCTTGGGCTGAGCCCAGGTCTGCTGCGCCACACTGCGCAGGAAGGGCCCTACCCCGAGGCCGTCGACCATCATACACAGCGACATGGCGGTGTGTGCCAAAGATGGACCAAAGATGGACGAAACAACGGGGAAGGTTAGGGTTGGTTGGAGAAGGTTGGGGGGATGGGTGCAGTAAGCGGAGTTGATCTAGAGTTGGCTTTATGTTTGTGGCTTCAAGTAGTTGAAATGGCGGTTTGTTGAAGAAGAGAAATACCGGTTGGGACCAAAACATGATATGATTGATAGATTTGATGGTAGCAGTTACCAACCATATGTGATTTCCTTGATCTTAACTTTTGCCCACAAGTCCCATGAGGGTGGCCCCTCACTTTTTTCTCTCTTTTGCAGCTTCCTTTCATGCGTTACCGGCAATGCCTTCTTTTGGTCCTTTCTCTACATACTTAGTTGGGAAGTCCACAACACAGCTTACAACCCGCTTTGTGTACTGAGATATGTTCTGGACACTACTCATCTGGGGTTGCCAACAAGGTTTGCTGCATCTTGAGCCAGAGATTTGGCCTGTGGAGGCTACAACTGGATGCAGCCTGACCTGCCAAAAATTCCCATGGACATGTCAATGTCTTGCAGCGGTAGTCGAAGCATCTTTCTGACCGTGGAAAAGATGTGGCACTTGCCACGGTGCACTGTGCAAGCTCATTTGAGCCTGCTACACTGCATAAGCCCATTTGAGTATCTTTGATCATCTTGATGGATCGTGATGCAAAAAATCAATCAAGAACAAATGCAAAATTGAATTTTGAACATCTCCCCCACTTTCAAAATTTGTGTTTGGGCTGCGACATCTCCAAGTGTCAAAGTAAGAGCTTCAACGCAGTGTGCTGATTCTGGCTCTTCATTAACTGAACTTCGGTCATCTTCCCCGAAGTTCCAAGGGCACCACAGCCCTCTGAACCGCCAACGCTCTTGGAGACTCAGGGTCTATGCCAACTTTTCAACGAGTTCCTTCCCAGAGACCCGAATGCTCACCTCAGCTCGACACCTAAACTCATGGAAGGTCACATTTTGTGTGTCCTTGCAGGAACAAGACACAGAAATGTCAAGCTCATCATTCTTGCGAATGATCATCCAACTATTGGGACTTGTTGGAGATGTCCCTTGTCATCCACTGTTGGAGAGAGATGATCCCAAATTTTGGGTGACGTCAACATCTGAGCCATCTAAGCATGCCTCACAGAGGGTTAAGTACATGCTATCCAAGGATCCCATCCCTTGGCAGGTCCACTTCCTTCTTCTAGCCTCACAAAACCCATCTCGGTTTAATGGACTGGGCGGCTCATTCCGAGTAGGTATTGGAGTCGAAAGACATGAAAAAGGTCATAAAGGTCATATAAACGTAAATCTCGTAAATTGAATCCAAACTAAATCAAACAGACTTTTCCGGAAAACAAAAACCGAAAAAGGCAACTGTTTGACCCCGCAGGCACTCAGTTTCGGTGCCTGTAGCAGAGTCGCTCGCCCACCCGGGCCACTTCTTCAACAATGGCTCCGGTGGAGACCTTGGCAACAAAAAACATCAGAGGTTGGGGTTGGCTAAGAAAACTCCGACAAGTAGGATTTATGGTGTATATATTGTATACACATATACATAAATATGTATATATATATATATACATACATGCATATATATATGCATATATAGTTATATATAATTATATATAATTATATATAATTATATATAATTATATATTTATATCTATATTTATTATCAATATCATATATATATATATACATATATGTATGTGCATACGTATATGCCTGAGATATCTACAGTTCTATCAGAATCTTACCCATATTCCAAGGCTGACCATACTCCAGGCCAAAATGGCTGAAACACCCTGAAAGGCGGTATATTGGCGGTATTTGCGAGNNNTATGTGGAGTACGATGTTTGCATGGTATGCGTTAACTTCGTGGAGTGCGCTCCCACACAGGTATGCGGATTGAGCATGCTTGTTTCAAGTTTAAGGGTGGTGACCAAGTTCAGGAATGCATTCACATTGTAGGTNGATTGAGCATGCTTGTTTCAAGTTTAAGGGTGGTGACCAAGTTCAGGAATGCATTCACATTGTAGGTGGCCTAGAGCCACTATAGGTGGAGTGTCGTGGAGTACGATGTTTGCATGGTATGCGTTACCTTTG
>BGPT01003505.1:21715-38081 GCA_003297045.1 Symbiodinium sp. clade C Y103 | reverse complement strand
GATCTGCGGACCGCTTGATGGACATACCGACAAGAAGGTCGAGAATGGAACAAATGGTAAGATCGAGAAGTCGGCAATAGATAAATAACAAAGGGCCTGTGAAACAGTTTGATCCTCGGAAAGATAGACAGAGAAGAAGATAGACGGAGAAATGAACGGATGAGCAGATAAGTGCATTGACAACTGATGGATGCAAGGANGTGGATAGATGGGAAATGCGAGGATAGACAAATGCCCAAGGAAGGTGAAGCGGAGATGGACAAACAGATAGGACACCAAGCACATGCGATCGTTTCTGCATCGACGGTTTGAATGCACATGGCCAGCGATGAACCAATGACTGCGAGAGAGAGCAACGATTGTTCGATCCATGAGTGGGNCACATGCGATCGTTTCTGCATCGACGGTTTGAATGCACATGGCCAGCGATGAACCAATGACTGCGAGAGAGAGCAACGATTGTTCGATCCATGAGTGGGTTCGCTCTGCCATTCTTCCTTCTCAGCAATGAATCTTTCTCAGCAACGAACCTCTCCTATAGGTTTGCCATTTTTGAAACTTCCGCCACCGCCTTGTGCGGTACTACTGGTACTCATGTTACTCAGGATGAAAACAACCTGTACAGGAAGGTGTTTGGAGAGCAAGCATCATAAAAAAGCGCTGCAACTTATGTGGTTGAGAAAGATGAGGATCAAGCAGGGGTAAAGGTCATCAAAAAGATTTGCAGTGAAGAGAGTTTGACTTGCATTGCAAACTTGCCTTCAATGCATCCCTGCGATGGAAAACCATTGTAGGGGATCAGAGGCAGTTGAGCACTGCGGCACCGCGTCCAGGATTCTCCGAAGCAGATCTCGAGAGGGCCTGCAATCCAGGTAGCTACCTGAAGGCCGTTGCACTGGTGAAGCAGGGCGCTGTGAAGATCACAGGAGGGCACCTGGGTCAAAAGCCTCACTTTTTCGAGGAGTCTCAAGCTTTTGGTGGGTCAACTACGATAAGTCCCCTTATATACCTCGTTGATGCCCGCAAGCCATCATGGATTGGACTTGTCGATGGACTGAAAGTCTCCTTGAGTTGTCCCAAGAGGGTTCTTATTTCCGTCATTCATCCTGTTTCCGAAACATTCCAGACGTGGAGCCATACCACATAAAATGACATAGAATGACAAGTTAACTATACAATGTAATCATATAATCAAAATATAGTCAAAAATAATTGAATGACGATTATCCCGTGGTGCCCTTGAGCCGATTTCACCGCTGAGGGCTGGTGGTGCCGAAGCGCAAGTCCAAAGTGAGCGTGGCACCGGGCACTACACGGTGCGTCTGGGCCGCTGCGGAGTTTCGGCGCCTTGGTGGCAGGTGGCGGACTTTGAAGATGTGCCATCCTTTCATCTCGCTCAATTCTTTAACTACACTCCATGTAATTTAACTTTGTTAAAACAAAATGGGATATGTTCTGTTATGTCGGCTTGATTTGGCCTGTTATAATCTGAGGTGAATGCCAAGTGCAGCTGCGTGGACTCGCGCACCCGACCTGGTCTCTGCAAACACGCTGCCGCGTTGGCGCTGATTTTCCTGCAGAATGGCCATGAGTTGCCTCAGCTGCTGCTGGCCCCAAGCCACACGTCTCGTGCAAAGCCACCACGGCCACCTGCCATGCCTAGAAAACGCGAGCCATCGCCTGGGCTGGAGCTGGAAGAGGTGGAGGAGCGGGTTTGATTCATGAGGTCTACCATGATCTGCTTTTCTTCATTTTTGGGGTTTAAGTTGAAGTTGAATGAAGTTGACTCAGCACTCAGTACTAGAAATTTCTTCACAGAATTCAGCAGTGCCTGAGACCTCTTCAGCGTGGGGGTGGTGCGATCCGGAAGTTTCAGTCCTCCATGGACCATGGTAATCCCCAATGATTGCCAATGATCCCCAACATACAAAGAGGAGAATATAATCCCCTGCAATCATAAACCAAGCAGCCATGGTGTTTCCTTGGTGTTTCCTTGGTGTTTCCTTGGTGTTTCCTTGGTGTTTGCAGGAAGCTCTTCCTGCTTTGAAGAGGCCATGCTTTCCCAAGCCCAAGGCAGCCCCAGGGCCCTCCAGTGGATCCGGTTGGGCCAGGGGCTTCCTGTTGCGGCGGCTGAATGCTTCTGCTCTTTCAGGCGACTCTGAATCTTTCACCAGTGACATGCAACGCCTGGAGAATCTGAGCGAAAAGGAAGCGAGCACATTGTTGCACAAGGCACGTTGTGGGGTTATGGGTGGTTGTGGAGGCTTCTGAAGGTCATTTTGGAATGTGTGAGACTCCAAACACATACATATGTAGCAGGAACATATTCATGCATGTTTGGCAAGTCTAGAGGGTCCGAACTCTCATTGGAATGGACAGGATTGGCCGATTGGCCATTAGCATCCAGCACGTTTCAAGCCAAGACCGAAACCAGGTTGTTTCCCCATAGCAGAGGCTGGTTACGCTCCACACTCCAATGTGCCCATCACAAATCCCTTTTGAAGTTTGCATGATCCTCCTTATTCCGCCGTCTTTTGACCATGGCATATAGATTTTTTTGGGGAATCTCGGATAGTAGTTCAGGACATACATTTGCCTGCCCAAGAGGCCATTGTTGGTAATGACGCTGCGGGTGCTGCAGAAATCGTCACAACCCTGCTGGAGCGTCCAGAGGGGCGTGCTGTCGCCGTCACAGGCGGAGCTGTGGTCATCGGGAGTGCCTCACAAGTTCGGAGACCAATCTTGTGGGTCTAAATTCAATTCTGTCATTTGAATTTGAAGACAATCATTCTCATCATATACTGCAAGTATGCATAGGATGCATATCATATTACATATACACATACACATACGTATATCTCCTGAATTATTATCATAAATTGGATTTCTGCACTGACCCAACAGCTTCAGCAGGCACCTTCGATGAGCTGCGGCGCACTCCACTACACGCAGCAGTTGCAGCGGATAGGCGAACTGGATGACCCACAATGCTTTGGCCTTCTGAATTTTGGCCATCAAATGCTGTTGTTCCTCCATGATCGTTGGTAGTTTCCCCGCTATTGACGGTGATATGGGTTAAATATACTTAAAACATGGGGCATACCCTCCAAAATAGCTTTTATATAACGAGGAATAGCCAGTGATTAACCCGTGACTAACCGGTGGATTTGGGGTTACACCCTGGCAGGCTTGGCATTTGCCGGGCCCTATTGGAGGCCCGGGCCGATGTGGCCATGGCCAACGGCAATGGCTTGACGCCCTTGGATCTCGCGCGTCGGCGGAAGGTGGACACATCCAAAGGCACCAGAGCTGAGGAGAAGATTTATCAAACTCTGCAGGAAACCTTGAGATTTAGTTTCATTTTTTGGGGTAAAGATCATGATTTCTTGTAGATTCTTCTGCAAATATCATGAATCAATCCATTGATGTCGATTGAAGACTGGATTCAACCGGCTGAAGTGGTGGAATGTTGGCAGTAGTGGGCCATCTTCATTCCTTCCTTCCTTAGGTTTGGACTTATTCGCATTCCATTGCCAAACAGCATGCAGGTGATTGGCGCCAGCGCGAGGATCAGTTTCTAGTTCTACTACAAGAAGCCATGGAGAGACGAACGTGATAAGTTAGATTAGTTGCACGGACTGACGGACTGACCCAGTCTGTGATGTACAAAGGGGGGCCATAGCTGTAAGTTCATGGCAAATCGCCACGGCGAATGAGGGAGTTGCCAAGATGGCCTCCCTGGACGATGGGTGTCGACGAGTGTCAGGGGGTGATCTGACAGCATTGGAGGAAAGGTGTCAGTGACGCTGGCAAGCTGTGTAGACCATATGTGCAGTATAGACATATCGCGACTTTGCACGTATACACATATACAGCATATTCAGGGTATATTTGTATAGATATTGTGTATGGACCTCCAAACTCTGGAGGTTCTGACTTGGATCCCAACAAAGTTCCGCATTTCCAATGCGACGGTCAACAGGTTCCAGCGCGACCAGAGCGACCTGTTGAGCAGGTGCCCAACCGGTGTGCTTTGTAAATCATGCTGATCAGCCTTGGTCAAAAGGTGCAAGGCATCACTAGTTCCAATGCAACAATTCCCAGTATCGTACTACTGAGAGTGCTGCGGAAGAGTAAGGTGTTTCAGACACTTGTCAGAAATTCGTGCTGGAGTGTTTTGAATGCAGACGAGTCCAAGAAACATGGACACGGAAGGGTAATTGTTTGTTTCTCTCTCTCTCTCTCTAATGCAAGACTAAAGGTCGGGTTGTTGTTTGCATTTGTTTGATTCTCTTTGTATAGACATGGACTGACCATGGCTACACGTTCCGTTTTCATTCTTTTTTATCCCTTCCGCCCAGCGCCTAGAGCAACTGGCAGAAGAGGTGCGTGCTGTTAGAGTGGTCTGGTGAGTGGTAAGAGTGCAGCATGGCACGTTTTAATGTTTGGAGCCAAGATGTCACCAAACCTTGGATATTTTCACCAGGAAAGCCATGGGACCATGGGTGGGGTCAGGTGAAGCTCCTAAGGACAGGCTTGACCACTCTGGTGGAAGCAGTGGATGTGGTTGGGGAGACCCGAGGGGCCCGGGGGTGTGGATTTGGGCAACAAAAGTTGGAGGCCTGAAAGAAACCCAGAGAAGACCCTATTTCAAGGTAAACGTATGTCAAGGTAAAAACATCCAAGTTGAAGGCACCGAGGCATTTGGGATGATGGGCAGGAAGTTCAAGGTCATGACAATCTGGTTGGCCGAGACATTGAATTTGTTCTGCTGTCGTGGCAGCAAATGGCCTGTGCACTTCAAAACGTCAAGCCCAAAATGAAGCTTACAAATGCAAAGACTCTACATAGATTCTTTTGGTGACTGAAAGTGGGTTTGCGTCAACCATGAACCCACCAACCCACAACTCTTGGTTATTTTTGGGGCCCATGTAATCTTTTGGGGTACCCGAGCTTGACCGGGCTACTTGACTTCAGGTCCTCCAATAGTTTTCACCATGATCCAAAGTACTCTGAGGAAATCTACTACTTGATGGTCAATTCAAGTCGGCATGTGGTCTTACTTTGAACCATCGAACCTCACGTCATGAGGTACAACCTGCCCTGCAAAAAGAGGCCGGGTCCTGCTAACCTCCCCAGCAAACCAGTGCATCTTCTGATGGGTGTGCCTTGCATGATTCACAGGAGTTGAACACATGGCCTTTTTGTGGCGCAGAAGCGACGCCTGCAGCAATGGTGGTATCACACTCTAGGACCATCTCAGAGTTGTAAGAATCCCAACGCTGAACATTGAGAACAACGGTCTTTATTTGACCCTCAGGAGTCAGGGTTAACCTTCCTTCCAGACTTCAGTTCAGCAGGGTTTCCAGAAGACCCGATATAGTATTTACCCGTACTCCAACAGCTCTGCCCCCAATCAAAAATCATGAACAATTGGTTAGAGATTCGAGATTGTTTTGGGGCGGATGCACAGGGGTTGGCTCAAGTTCAATCGTCCACTGCACGTTCAATGCAATGGATTGAGATCTCCTTGTGTGAAGTGGGCTACCTGCGCAGAGCGCGATGCCTGAAAGGGACTGCTCAGGGCAGGCACTGTGGACTTCCACTGCAGTCATTTGTTCTAGAATCCTTTGTGATCGTGGGTGCAGGAGCTGAATTACTGGAAATCGGGGAGGTGAATATTTCTGCACATGGTCACGCACTGCATGTAGCACACGAGTGCAATGCAAAAGCTCAATTGATCTCAAAAGCGTCTTTGGCTTGCAATCTTGTGCTGCTACATCCATGCTGACAATGAGATGGAACCTGCCTACCAACCTCTCTTCTTCTGTGGTGGGGTGAGAAGGCATACAGGATGTTGCCAGCCTTGCTGGAAGACATTTTTGGCATCTTTGCAAGTCCGAAAACATGGCGCCTGTTGAACACGGTGAGATGTGCGACGTCCCTTTCACAATTTGTCCCGTGCTACTATGCGGTGTCCAACGACAGCTGGCCTTCCCGTGCAGCCCTCAGGGTCGAGCCTGTCAAGGCTGTCATGGCAGACTTCCCCAGTAGGCGGCCCTACCGGATACTGCAATAGACTCAGACGATAGAGATCGATGGAGTACCACAGAATATCAGCAAGAGAATTTAAGATGATTTGTCAAATCACCAGTGAGGGGTTCCGAATTCTGAGACTTGTGACTGTAGACTCCACTGGTACAATACATACTGTAAGCGATTGGAGACACGGGACACTTATAAACATCAGGAAAGCGATCTCACCGATCTCTCTGTGTTTGTGACCTCTAGGGCGTTCCGGGCAGCTTTCTGGAACGAGATGGTCAGATGACCTGGGAAAAAGACACCACGGCAGTCAGGTAGCTGGTTGATTGTGGATGTTGTGACCACCTAGAGACAAAAACGTGCACATCACTTGCTGGCCATGACGTGCGCTGGAGAAGTGACAAGTAAGTGGCAACAAGAGGCACGTGGTTTTGGATTATGACATTTGATCGAGTGTTGCGAACGCTTCTTTGATAGGGAAAAACATATGTAGATGCTGCAAATCAAACATCAGCATCCATCTACTTCTAAGGAGCAGTAGAGGTCCCCGTATGGTCCCCATATGCGCTTAAGTGCACTCACCAGTGCCCGTTCTGCACTCCGGATGGCGCCGCGGGTGGAGTTGTACACTGCCCACGTGGCCTTGCTGCATTGGGGGGACAGGGTGCTCAAGGTGCACAGTGCAATGGTTGTTGGCTTTTATTCATGACTAGTATTATCATTATTATCACCATATAGATATGATAAGTACAAAAATCATATGACAGTGTGAAACCCGGGGATAATCGTAACTTGTGACATATCTAACCACGAGCCTGATCATTCAATGTCAAAGGCTTCATGCTTGGATCAACAAGCCATTTCGATGGGTCCAGCCAAGGAGCCAGCATTCTTCAATGTTTACTGAAGGTCCCATTGGAGGAAGCTTGAACATCGCCTGAGTATAACCAACAGTTGTGTGATGTGAAAATAGGACATTTCTTCGCTCGTCTTCTGTATTAGATTCATTTTCTAATTCTTCGTCCTTAGTTACTCGGTTGAAGAAAACAACTCAAGTGTGGTAAAGCCGCT
Source organism: Symbiodinium sp. clade C Y103 (assembly GCA_003297045.1). Classification (NCBI taxonomy): domain Eukaryota; class Dinophyceae; order Suessiales; family Symbiodiniaceae; genus Cladocopium; species Cladocopium sp. clade C. The sequence continues at coordinate 30,965 of BGPT01003505.1, read as the reverse complement.
GAAAGAACTGTGGTGCACTGCAGTACGGAGACGTTTCCCTTCATCTAATTTATCGACCTGTCTGATTTGAATTCCTCCATTATTCGAGCGACCGCTGTTTCCAAGGAGCTATCGCCCGTTCAGGAAAAGATCAGGGAGGCGGTCGCACAAGTTGTAAACATGATTTTTCGCTCGCAGAACAGTGAGGAAGCACTGATGAAGTTGGTTTGGTACTTTTGCGGATCATATCGCTTTCCCACATGTTGCTATCACCAAGTCTTGACTGCTGCGTGGCAGGCGAACAAAAAGGGCACGTACGGACCGGTGGGGAGCCTCGGTCCGACTCCGTCCCATAGTCATGGGATGATCTGCAAAACCCAAGCCAAATTCGCATGTTTCAGGTTGGGGAATCGTGCAAATTGCCAGCCATGTCTATGCCTTTAGAATCCCGTTGATCTCTCCAAGTGGTAAGCCATCCTGGGTTTAAGGAAGCTTCCATCAGTGTTGTTACCCCAACTTCTGATCGCTGTGCCAGGTGCCCAAACGCTGTGTGGTCACCGGTGGCTTGGGCTTCGTGGGCCAACGCCTGGTGGAGACCTTGGTGGAACGAGGGGCTGAGCAGGTCGGTCCGTGGATGGTCCAGGGTCCTGGAGCTGGGGTTCAGTGGAAAAAAGGATGGAAAAGCGGAAAAGGATGGTAGATTATATATATATATATAGTAGATTGCAAACTATAACAAAGATGAACCTAGATGAAGCAACTGGTTTCTTGGGATGGTTTCAAACTGTTTCAACCAGCTTGTTGAACTTGGATGTTAGAATGGAATCAACATCGTACATCGCCAACACTGTTGAGTAGGGAAGCACTTCCTCATCATCTTTGGGGTGATCATTTGTGATTGGGAACCGTGGATGTCAAGTTGGACACGGATTCTGGACTTGATCATCCACTCATGGTGCACTTTTGGTACTTACACCGTATATACAGTAGATATATAGTATAAGTAGACACGCATAGAGCGTGAGCGTATACACATGTACCGCATGCATGCCATCCAAACAAATACCTTTAGAAAGGGACCCCCGATTTCAGCTGGGGGGCAAGTTGAGCAGGTGGTCTCCTTTGACATCGTCCCACCACCAGCCAACGTGTGGAAGCATGAGGTAGGGAAGTTGGTTGTGGGTGTGAGTCGATGTGGCAGTGAGGATCTATTTTGGGAAGATGTCCAAAGGAAGTTTGATCCGAAGTTCCGAGCTGCAAACTGATGCAGGCGATCAAGTACGTTACGGGGGACCTTTGTAACCTCGAGGCTGTTGAGGAAGCTGTAAAAGGCCGATCTTGTTTGTGAGTTTTAGAGAAAGTGACATGGGTCACATTCACTTTGCCATTAGTTTAGCCATCAACATCCGTAGATAAGTCATGACAAGTCGACATATTTCTTTGAGAACAGAGTGGCCACGTCGTATCTGAGCGCATTGCAATTTAGGCACTGCAGCATCTCTAATCATTCACGGTCGCTAGAGCCGGTCAGGTGCTGACTGCGTTTGGCACAATGCGGCAGCTGTTGGTCCTTTCCTGCCCAAGCACTTCTACGCAAATGCGCCTGGCATCGAACTACCGAAACTTCAACGAAGAATCATGTCTGTCTACCTTTCCCTTGATGCTCCCGCCCTGACAATTGTCGCAAATCGAGGTGAACGTGCTGGGGACCAAAAACGTTTTAGAGGCTTGCAAGAAGCAAGGAGTGAATGAATTACTTTTGACCTGGCGGGGGCAAAGCGAGTACTGCTGGCCAAAGGCTTTGTCGTGCTCAGATTTAAAGGCAGAACTTGCGACTACTCCAGGTGTATGCACTGAAAAACGCAGAACCATGAACCATGAATTTGAGAGTGCCAATCCCAGATCAAACAAAGAACCTGGGCAGGTCACAGTCTAGATTGAGTGCAGCTTCAACTTCATGATTCATGACTGTTCTGGTCACAGTACTGAGTACTGAGATGCTGTTGGTTACGTTTGAAAGTCCCTTTTGCACTCCCTCCGCGAGTGTTGGTGGTGCAGTTCATTCCCAAGAGAAGTCACCTCCCCAGAGTCTCAGTGGTAGGAGTGGGCAAGATTGTTTACTCAGCAACTCCATCGTCACGCTTCACCTGTTCGGGAGATGTCGATGGTCACACTGAGGCACGTCCCTGGCTGTATGGAAGAATTGGCCTGCTGAAATAGACCATCGAATCAAATCTCAGATCTTGGGTTCTCCCCATTTTTTCGGGAAGCATAGGTTTGGCAAACTCCCTTGAAGGGACTTTCAGTCCGTAAGAGGTTTTTGATATCCTGCCATAGCAACTTGACTGAACTGAGATTTTCTTGATGTAGAAATTGGTTGAACATGATACATGATATCCCATGTTTTTCAGCTGGAGCCCGAAAATTCATCACATGAAAGCCACATGGATAGAGGATTTTGTTAGATCTATATAAAATGTCTATACTAGACGACGGATGGCCCGAGAGCGAAGAGAAGTATAGTGAGATATGTAATTGTGAAAATCGTATAACATGAAATATATAGAGAGAAATAGAAGANTAGAAGCAGCAGAAACAGTAGTAGCAGTAGTAGCAGTAGTGGCAGCAGTGCTAGTCAGTAATTAGTAAATAGAAGTTGGTAGTTTGTAGTTTTATTTGAATTAATAGTTCGTAGTTGCAAAGTACTAGTTAATAGTCGTAGTTAGTAGTGAATTGGTAGTAGCACTTAGATTGGCCCTGGCAGTAGTAGTACGAGTCCGAGGTTAAGACAGTTAAGACAGTTAGATAACTAGTTAACACAAAGTGTTCAAAAATTTGGAGGAAAAAATCTATGTTTTTTTCTGGCTGAAAAAAATGTTTTCCCCTTACTTTGAACTAAAAGCCAACTGGTTTCATTGGTGAGTTGGTTTTCTCATGCATTCCCATACCCTGTTTTCAAGAAAACAATTGCTGGAATTAAGCCATGAGCTTCACCAACTAAAAAATGGAACCTAAATGGCTACATTGTGTGACCCACGCAAGGCTCAAGTGAACATATATATGAGCCGCACCGGCTAAAAGCAGGGATTTACCCATGGGGCCAAGAAGCATGGATTTCCCTGATAGGGTGATCGTAATTAGGCAGAACCTCAAAACCATAATGTCACTTAACGGCATTGAAAACAAGTCCCAAGAAAAATCAAGTAGACAAGCCGGTGTTGGCTATAATACAAGAAGTTTCGCATCCATTTACTTGGCCATTTGGAGGCTATTTTGATCAATTTTGGGGGTATGTTGGGCCANGTTGGCGACTTTTGGGCGTAGGTTCTCCACCCCAACCAAAATCGGTTTGGTTGGGGTTGTATTTTAGCTTTGTTTTGGGGCTTGTGGCCGGCCATTCGGCAGCTATGTTGGGCCTATCTTGGGCCGCTTGGGGGGTTATGATGCGCCTATGATGGGCCTATGTTGCGGCAAAAAAAGGCGTTCTTTTAGGCCCAGCATGCGGGCCAAAAGGAACACGCCAATTTGGGCCATGTTGGGGCTATGTTGGGTCCATGTTGGGCCGCTTGGGCAAGCTGGTAAGGCCATATTTGGTGACCCCTAGGCAACCCGAATGCCAAAAAAACATTGTTTTGCAATGTTTTTCATACGCAAATTCCTCGGTTTCAGCGGTTGAAAATTTCAATATTGTTTGCCGAATTGAAATTTTGATTTTTGGGATTTCTGTTGGATTTTTGACTTTCAAGTTGGTTTCAAAAAAAATGTGTTTTTGGATTTCAAGTCGGTTTTGTAAATTGCTATCGGACATTTTGGGGTTTCAATTGGGTTTTCTACATTGAAAAATTGGAATGTTGGGATTTCAATGCGGATTTCCAAACTGAAATTTTGGAATTGTGGGATTTCAATTTGGTTTCCGAACTTTGGGATTTCAATTTGGTTTTACGAATTTGAAGTGTGGAATTTTGGGATTTCAAGTTGGTTTTCCAAATTGAAAGTTGTAATTTTGGGATTTCATGGTTTTCCAAATTGAAAGTTGGAATTTTGGGATTTCATGGTTTTCCAAATTGAAAGTTGGAATTTTGGGATTTCATGTTGGAATTTTGGGATTTCATGGTTTTCCAAATTGAAAGTTGGAATTTTGGGATTTCATGGTTTTCCAAATTGAAAGTTGGAATTTTGGGATTTCATGGTTTTCCAAATTGAAAGTTGGAATTTTGGGATTTCAGTTCGGTTTGCCAAGTTAAAGATTGAAAATTTGGGATTTCACTTGGAATTTGAATTTGGTTTTACGGAACCCATGTTGTCATCAAGTTTCATCGGGTTTTGTTAGGTCTCATTTGCAATTGCGGCGGTGTTTATGGTTTACATACCTATTTGTTTTGAATACATTGCTTCAAATATGTAGCATATGTTTCAGTTTTTTGACGTAAATGGCGGTCCAAAAATCCACGAGTTCAAGTATACGACATGTGTTTCCCATTTTGGGTTCCAAAAATGGGCGTTCAAAATTCCAAGAGTTGAAGCATACAACAGCTACGTATCCACCTTTGCCTCCAAACATGCGGTTCAAAAATACAGGAGTTGAAGTAGACAACAGTTTCCTTTCCATCTTTGGCTCCAAAAANTACAACAGCTACGTATCCACCTTTGCCTCCAAACATGCGGTTCAAAAATACAGGAGTTGAAGTAGACAACAGTTTCCTTTCCATCTTTGGCTCCAAAAATGGGGGTCAAAATTACAGACTTGAAGTAGACAACAGGAATGTATCATAGCCAAACTACAGCCTTAAACAATATTCAAAACGATATTTCAATTTCAAGACCTCTTAATGCCACTTGTNGACTTGAAGTAGACAACAGGAATGTATCATAGCCAAACTACAGCCTTAAACAATATTCAAAACGATATTTCAATTTCAAGACCTCTTAATGCCACTTGTCGCTTGCTTGCTGGTTGGTTCCTTGTTTTTCCTTTGTCAATCAATGTCATTTATATTTCATTTGACGCGTTTAATGTATCCAACCGACCAAACAGTGTATTTTTAAACCAATACAAATACAGTAAAAGTTCATGGCATGGAGCAAAAGACGCGCGTACTTCAAAGAAGAATCTCCCACATCAGGAGATCATCCTACAAACATGTATGACATATCATGTCAATGAGGGTACTTTAGCAAACCAGTTTCCTTTTGCGGTTTTGAAACTAAGTTTTTTCTTGCCGGGCACGTTTTTGTTTGACAGTGGGATATCTCAGCTGATTTTCTCGACATTCTGTCTTTCATTCTTAAGAGGCTATTACTTACGGATTTTTGAACGGTTTTCGCATTCGTTTCAACGTTTCACTGGCAAGGTTTCCACCTTTGTCCCCCTTTGGTTTTTTGAAATATTTTCTTTACGGTGGGTTGATTTGTAGTAGTACGGGTAGGCCGTAACATGATGAACCAAGACTATCCTGTAAACAACGTCACACATTTTTTCCCTACAAGTGGTCAAACATAAATCAACTTGAACATTGCAAAGCACGAGCAAATCAAAATTTCAGAGCCAACCAAACTATTTCGGTGAAGAACATGTTTTTTCAATATTATACCTACGTGTGTAAATATAACAATATATACAGATCAATATGCATTTTTTACCTCAGCATTTGCATTTTTTCTTCACATATAAATGTATATATACATACATAAATATAAATACATGATTCATATGTCTAAACACACATATATATATATACATATTCATGTAGATATTTTCATTTGCAATGTATAAATTCATGTGTGCGCATGTATGTATACACGTGTGTGTATGCATATATAAACATATTTGTACATATATATATATATATATACATGTATTTGAAAATGTGTATTTATGTAAATGTATGTGCATATGTATACATACTACATGGGAACTCGAAACTGCAAAATATATCGTTGCACTGGGAATGCGGCTTTTTTCAAAACTGATTTTGGAGCCCACAAACCCTGAACCCCAAAGTTATAAAACAAATATTAAATTTCAGTACCACACATACACGAAATTCGTGAACGTCTTATTCAGCCTCTAACATCATTGTTTTTAGATTAAATATCTAATGTAAAGCATTTGATTTGGCACCTGTCTTGAAAAGTTATATTTTATTGACATTTCAATATTTTCAACATATTTTTAGATACAAACAAACGCCCTCATATGAAATCTATCCCCAATAAGTTTGAGACATTGCGAAGATCAAACTTACAGTGGCAAAATCGTGGTTTTAACCCTCGCGAAGGTCCTTTTACCAACATATGCACGGCTATAGGAAATAGTTTTCTGGAATAAATTCCAGAAAATTCAGACATGGAAGAGGAGACAAATCCACAGCACATTCTTCATTCTAAGCTGCTTTTTAGATCCCTTAGCAACATTTGTTTGGCAATTTAGAAAACTAACAAAGGGGTGGGGGCATCAAATTTTCAACCATTCCAAGAACAAACCTCACGGTTACATCACAGGTTCACCAGAAGCGCAAGGCAGCTTGACTCAATTACACTGTAATTTAACCAAATAACAACCCAAAGGTTCATCAACATACAATATTTATTTTATACAAACATTGGACACCTCTCACAATTGCATTACCCGCTCATAGAAGTACATTGCAATTTCGCAAATGCTACAATCGAATTTCCGGTTTTATAAAATCGACGTACCAGTCTACCATAAATATAACAAATGCGTCTCACAAAACTTTTGTAAACGCTCTATTGCAGTTCTAGTACGGCTACAATACCGATTTATGAATATAGATTAACATATTTCAAACACGATAAAACATATAATCAGGAATCATTTCTATAAAGAAACGCGTCAAATGAACAATTAACCAAAATTGGAAACATAATGTATAAGAGAATATAATATATAGTTTCAAGAAAATAACTTTAATGATGGAGCCCACAAGAGAAAACTGGTTTACTTGCTATCCATATTCAATTTAAAGCGAACATGTTTAAACAAAAATCAAACACATATATTTATACCACCTCAACCAACCCAACCTCACCGAACCTAGCCAGCCAAAGCATCCATCCNATCCGTTTATACATCCATCGATGAGAAAAAGTATAACTATATACGTGTCGATCCATTGAACCATTCCTTTTTTGACCCACCCATCCATTGAACCGCCCAGCAGTCAAAGCTAAATCAATCCACAAGCACAAGACATTATAATCAAAACTATCACGACACAAATCCATTATATATATATATATATCTATCAATCCCAAACTCGAGCCTTAAAAAAGAAAAGCATATTTTGACGGCAAGACCTCTTATTACTATACTGGTTACTTTCTTTCTTGTTATTTTTTTTGCCTTTCGTATTCATGTTTTAAATAGATAAATTTTACATATCCAACCGACCAAGTAGTATTGTTAAAAGCAATATAAATACTGTAAAAAAGGCATGGCATGAAGTAAACAACTACATGAAGCTCACATACATCAAANGAGATCAACCTACCTACAAGTTAAAATATATTCAATATGTTTTACAATATTATATTGGTAAGGGGATTTAGTAAACCAGTTTCTTCTTGCGGCTTTACAGATTTTAAATATTTTCTTAAAACTAGTTTTATCCGTATATATGTATATATTATATTTCTGAGCGGCCGGATATTTCGGGCGACTATGTCTAAATCATAGTATGCCTTCAATTATTTATTAGGCTGTCACTTAACAGCGTTCGCAATGTTTTGTCAATCTTATTTAGTAATTGAATTAAAGAAACATCGTATCTAATTGGATTTTCCGGAAACCTTTAATCATTAAAAATACCCGTACGGGCGCTATCAAAATATCGCTAATTATTTGGAATATTTATTTTCATGATCTTATTATATTACAATATGCTAATTATATCCAATAATCAGATAGAAAATGACAATAAAATAATACAGTGTCCAGAGACGAAAATGAAGAAAGGTTTAGGTAAACCGTTCAAAGTTACAAAAGTTGTATTATAGTTATTCTATTTGTTATGATCTGACCAGGTCTTATCATCGAAATATATTTTATAAATTATCAAGTTATTAGTTTTATAGTTTCTTAATGTTTATAATAGTATTATGGTAGTTAATATTTAAGTTCCTTAACAAAAAAACAAAGACTTTGGGATAGTTATATTTTAGGATTCTGAAGGGTTTACGGAGAAAGGTTTATGGGGCTACAGCATATTGGTGGAGGGTTCCGAAATATAGATACTTGTTATCTAAGGCANTTCTGAAGGGTTTACGGAGAAAGGTTTATGGGGCTACAGCATATTGGTGGAGGGTTCCGAAATATAGATACTTGTTATCTAAGGCAGGAGTAGTTTAGCTGATGGGCGTTTTCGCAGATGGGTATATGGAAATATATGGGTAGATGATTTAGTAGGGCTGGCTTGGCGGGCTTGGGTGAGGGTCGGTTGAGCCAGATGGGGTAGAGAGGGGATGAACGACTATTCTTTTTGAGAAGTACTGGCACTATTCAAACCAAACCTTAGGAAACAACAAATTCCGTACAAGTCAAGCAAAATGTCACAACACACAACAGTCCCAGGGTAGTGCAAAAATATTGTTTGCTTTCTTTAGCGCATAGTTTATACATGAGTAAACCGATTCCGTCCTCAGCTATGTCCTCTTCTTTGTTTGTTAGTAGCGTTGGGTCTTGGTCCTGGGTTCTCTATTTCCACAAAGTCCCAGTCCATAGGTTTGCTTGCAGCTTTCCTCCAAACATATCACTAGGGTTGATGTCTTAAAGTTGAAGAGTTTCGTGACTAAAAAACCTGNGTTTGGGATTGAAAGATCTTCAGATTCCACGGGCTCTTGCGGTTTGAGGGGGTTGAGATTAAGTGGTGGTAGGGTTTTTCAGGTTTGAAGGGCTTTGGGTTTGAGATGTATATTGGGTACATTGTTTGGAGATTAAAGGCTTAGGGAAGGGTTAGGCTTCAGAGTTTTTCGGATTCAAGGGTTTTAGTTTGGGGGTATTCAACTAAGAGGTATTGGGGGCTGAGGTTTTCTTATTGCCTCTTGGTGGGCTTCTTCGTCCTCCAACTGGCTGTTGGTTGGCAGGGAGCTAAGGAGCTACCAGNCTAAGAGGTATTGGGGGCTGAGGTTTTCTTATTGCCTCTTGGTGGGCTTCTTCGTCCTCCAACTGGCTGTTGGTTGGCAGGGAGCTAAGGAGCTACCAGGAGTATTGTAACCAAATGGTCAAGCAGAAAATTTTTGGTTCCCAAAC
>BGPT01003505.1:2835-14783 GCA_003297045.1 Symbiodinium sp. clade C Y103 | reverse complement strand
TGTGAAGATGTGAAGATGTGAAGATGTGAAGATATGAAGATGTATGACAGACCTTCACAGTTAGAAGAACCCTTCGCTCAGACGCTCTCGGGAATAAAATGTCTATAAAATCATATATATATATATATATAAATCTACGTATGTTTTCTTTTGACAATGAGCACGCATTTCAAGTTTAGAGGCAAACAGATATTCAGATCACCAGTTCACGCTATTGCCCAGGCGGACATGCCAGATATCCCTCAGGAGCTGTGACCGCAAGGTCGATGTTCACTGGATGAATTAGGGGATTTCAGGTACCTTTTCCTGGTCTAAGGTAGTGATCAGGTAACGGAACATCATCCATCTCTAGAATGCAAATGCAGTTGAGGTTGGCCAGTTAGCTAGAAAGATGATGCCATCTCCCATGATTTTAGAGGTGCGACCTGAAAGTGATGGCCTGCAGGAGTCTTATGTGGCGGAATATTCTGCCACAAAGGCGGAGGGTGAGCTGCTCCTTCGCAAGGCTGGTGGAAAGGGCAGCAGGTCATGGCGGTCATGGTGATATGAATTGCGGAATTAGAATGGCTTCACATTCGAATGACATTTGGTTCACATCAAAAAGTGGCATGTTCATCGTCTACTCAATCTACTCTTTCACTGCTTCGGCGATCCTGGAATTTCTTGGGACAGTAAGCAACATGTTTTTGGAACTGCAAGCACTGCAAATCCCGGACAAGTTCAGCAAATTCTTCACACGGGTGTTGTGCTACTTGCCGTTTATTGGAGGCTTGCAAGAATGGTGAGATCATGTACATTGCTGTGCGGAGCACAAAAGTTGTGTATGTGTGCCATGCCGTATTTCCACGAAGCGCAGCTCTGCACTGGTGGCAGTCTTGAACTGAAGATGACATGACATGCTGAGGTTGCGCCGCATACGGTCTATGGACCACGTCGTGCACTCAGTGTGCGAGACTTGAAAGGTGGCGTCTTGCAGGACGATCTGTTGAACTTGTCACGATTCACCTCAAAATTCAATCAGCCCTTGTTTATCCTTGTTTGGCAACTTGCTTGGTTTGTTGTCAGCACTGATGTCAATCGTGATTGGAGCTTCATGCGGTAAAGATGTGACATGGCCCTGGAGCTGAGGCGACAATCTCTTTCTTCCCAATCTTTTAGAAGCTGCGGGTGTTGGAAAGCTCCGCATTTTTGGAAACGGCCGAAGCCGTGTGGGGCAGCTCGACTGCATTTGAAATCGAACATTCACCGACTCTATGATTTCAGTTTCAATTGACCGCTACATCTATAGAGGCAGTAAGTAGCATGATTTCATGCTGTACCAATCTTCGATAATCTTCATCTTTGTTTTCATCTTCGTTTTGCACTTAGACCTGCTGATATCGTGCACTAGCCTTGACATGTCCCACCAAAAGCCAAGGTACACACATGTTGACAACTACTGTCACGGCCTCATCATTGCAGAGAAGCAGATCTACGAGACGTCACCTCACTTAGGCACCAGTGGAAAGAAAGGGATTGAATGGGATAATTATAATGCGGCGACATAATGGACCTGAAACGAAATCGTCTTTTAAGTTTTCAGTGAAAGACAGTGACAGAAGTCAAATTATAATCAAACTTTGGATTTGGATGTGGACGGATTTTCGATTCATTGGGATCCCCGGCTGGCAGGCAAATTCTACGTTTGCACGGATGGAGCCACCCATCCGCATCCTGAGGTGCTGGAGGGTCATCCATCAGTTGTTTGCATTCTCCACCCCACATATACATATCTATAATTATATTATATCATTCCTATTCATTCCTTTGGCTCCATCTGTGATCTTTGCTTCGTGTGTGTGGTCAGGGTTACAGCATCTTTTGGAAAGAGCTGGATGAAGCAGTGGTGGGTATGGGCTTCGACTCCCTATACAGCCGCATGCACGCATTGATCGCCCTTGTGTTGCCAGCAATCGCATAAGACCTTGTGATTGTGCCTCTGGCACCGTGACGGCAAGGCTTCCCAAGCAAATCGTGTTCAATTTGTGAGAAAGAACGCAAGATAAAGATGGGTAAAGCGGAAGCTGGCGAATCTTCCTTTCCATTTGTTCTTCCTGGAATAAGAACTGGGTCATTGAGGAACTATGGCCGCGAGGGGGAATGGTAAGTGAACTCCTGCAAAACAGAACTCTCAGGGCAAAGCACATGGCAATATGAAACAGCCTGATCAGCAGGAGCTATTAAAATTACAGTAGTTTTACCGATTTGGCTTGCCATCCTAAGATGGCTTGGTGAACATAAGGAATGCTTTATTGTTGGAGACAACGCCCAATGGTTCCGTGATGCTCCAGTGGAACATGTGACATGGATCACCACCGCTGTCTTGGAAGACTCTAGATACAACACTTCACATCTCTTGACAAGTTGATGAGACAAGTTGATGAGGCAAGATGGCCTTGCCCTATTTTCTCTTGAGGACTCACTGGGATGGGGGCTCAAAGAGGTGGTTTCGGGACTCATCTAATTCTTGTTGGATGTGTCCCTTTGTTACAACCATCAATACGAGTGACGTCAATTTCCGGTTTTGCCCTTTTCCATTTTGGATGGTCGCTGGCAAGTCTTCATGGAAATCAACAGACACAACTTGTAGCAGACCCTTGCAACCTGCTGTAGGATCATAGCAGCGATTTGTGATGCCATCAGTGCGGTCACTGGCAAGAAATTGAAGCTTGGATGGTTCACTCTTCGAATGTTGACCATGCACAGGCCAGCTACAAGATTTGAAGAATAATTCCCGCACATTCTGGACGATTGACACTTGAAGTAGTGCACGGCTACTACTGACCTGTTTGCAGCTGTGAAAAAGGGTGGTTCCTCTCAGCAGCCGGAAGGTGGTTCCGCATCACAGCAGCTCAAAGAGACCTCGGTTACCAGCCCGTCGTCTCCTACAAAGAAGGATGGCCAGATACCATCGAGTGGTTCAGGCTGGGGGTTTGATGCATCTCAAGATCGCAATAGCACATAGGATGACATGGGATGATGTAGCACAATGATCACGACGATGTCGACGACGGCAACAATGATGATGTTGATGATGTGTGGGAAGAGGGTAGTGACAGTAGGAGCAACGAGGAGGACGACGACAATCAGTTGCACTTGGGGCATGTTGCGAGAATATTTTGGTGAGGCAATCGAGCAATATCATAGTACTGGTAACTTGAATCCCACCTGCAATGATCTTTTGAATGTCACGGGGAAGACTTTTCTCTGCCTTGAGAGTCTATGAAATAAATAGCTTTGCGCAAAATAGCAGCACCACATCAAACAGACATGTTCGTGCCCCCCAAAGATATGCAAAGATGACCCATAAAAAAATGGTAAAAGGGGGATGCTGGGACATCCCAGCATTCATTGTTGCTTGTTATGATTTTTATGTTGTTGTTCAATGTTTGTTCCTTATCTTTGATGCTTTATGTGTGGTATTTTCTGGGGATTTTTTGTCCCTAACTTTTCTGGGACTTTCTGTTTGAATAAGGGTAGGATTTGTTTAGGTTGTTGTGCTTTAAACGTCTGGATATGAGGGGAATGTTGCGTTAAGGTAGTCTATGGTTTCTTGGTGTTTTATTCGTTTCATTTCTTCATCAGTTTCCTTTTGTTGTTCTATTTGTTTTGGGTCAGGTTTGTTCAGGTTGTTTTTATGACGTTGGGTTCTTTCGTGTCTTGACATTTTGCTTCTTGAAATGTCAATCTTACAAATGGGACATTCAACCTTTTCTTTCTGTTTCTCAAGCTTTTGTCCTTTGTATCGTTTATAACGTTCCCGCTGTTTTTGTCTTAATTCTTCTCGGTGATTTTCTCTATATTGTTGTTTGTATTCAGAACATTTTTGACATAGTGCCTTTCCATTGTCAAAGTTGTCCAGCGGCTGTGTATTTTTACATTTTGAACATTTCCTACCTTTATGTTCATTCATTAAAGTGTNATTTTTGACATAGTGCCTTTCCATTGTCAAAGTTGTCCAGCGGCTGTGTATTTTTACATTTTGAACATTTCCTACCTTTATGTTCATTCATTAAAGTGTTCTGGGACTATATCTTTAAATGGGTTTCTGGGTCTCAAAGATTACTTCATAATATGTTTAAGCGGAAGTTCCACTGTTTCATGACTTTGGCAGAGCTGAATGTCCTTCAAACTCTTCTTGCACATCATCACAGCCTTAGAGTTCGTGAACAACATCCTCATTGCACCTCGTCAGCACTGGTGTTCTTGCAGTCCCAGACTTCTGCTGTCTTGTGTTGCATTGCATCACATTGCATGACATGACCTGTTGCTCATTGCNCATTGCACCTCGTCAGCACTGGTGTTCTTGCAGTCCCAGACTTCTGCTGTCTTGTGTTGCATTGCATCACATTGCATGACATGACCTGTTGCTCATTGCGTTGAGCAGCCCTCATGGCTTCGAGAGCTTGGGCGTGGCTTCGCGCTAATGCAGCACCGCTGTGCGTTGGGACGCCCATTGTCGGCGTCTTAGCCTGCTATGCTTGGAATGCAACCGAGACCCACCGGATGGCGCGCAAAATCCGCAGAGGATACTTCCAACCAGAGGCTCCTGCGGACTACGACCACCGGTTTTGCCTCTTTGACAGGTACATGATGGAGAAAGCTTCAATGGTCGGCCTCGTTGGGTTAAAATCCACAGGGAAGTCCAGCACTCTCTCGCACTTCCTGAGAGAGAAACCCAACCCCTTCTACCTGAAGCTCGCTTGTGGCAACCTCTACGACGCAATGTATGGCCAGATGAAAAATAGAGTCCTTTGTCTCCCCTTTTTTGCAGACCATCTCCGGTGGGACGCTAGGAAGACCAGCGAGGACATCGTCATCGAAGTCTTCAAGTTGGTGCGGGAGCAGACAGGCTCGCCGGTGCAGGTGGGGGTGGACGTGGTGTTGAACCCCACGACATTGCCTGTAGAGGGGGCAGACAAAACAGTGAAGACTGTGCAGAATTTGTTTTTGCCAACGCCGAGCTCAGTTCCGAGTTTCAGCTTAATCAACATCATCAAGCTCGTCAAGGATGTGAAGTGGCTTTGTGCTGACGCGAGGGTGGCTTCGGCATTCATAGCATCCAGCGAGGGCTTGGAGCTTCTGAGCGTGAATGAGCCAAGACTTGAGAAGCTGATGGCAGAGGAGATGCCGGTCGAGAAAGCCAAGGACTACCTCCAGCACATCCACGCCAAGGACTACACGGAAGAGATGCTCAAGAACATCCCGCGAACCTTCGAGAGCCTTCAAAAGTTCAAGAGAGCACAGGACAAAGAGGCATTTTGCAAGNAACATCCCGCGAACCTTCGAGAGCCTTCAAAAGTTCAAGAGAGCACAGGACAAAGAGGCATTTTGCAAGAGGGAGATGAAGGAGTGGATGAAGAGAGTAGAGGAATCTCAAGGGCACTGCTCTCACGACGCCAAGGATGGAGGTCTCAGGGCCGCCAAAGCTCTCTACAGCAAAGCTCTTGGCGGAGCGGTCGGCTATCGCGACATTTGCCAGCACTGCAAAGATGAGCAGAACTTCATGGCGAATTTCGTGAGACCCAACCTCTTCACCCCCGTACCAGGTGCAGAGTACAAGTTCCAATTCGATTGTGTAGCCGAGGCAGCGAAGACTGTGTTCGGCCTGTAGCCACTGTAAGTTTGAACAGGTACAGGGTTTAGAGTGAAGAGCAGAGAGATGCAAAAGCGTGAGCATCAGCATCAGAGCACACGATGATTTTGTCAAATAAGCAATATGAACAATGCTGTAGCACAGAAGTTGCAATCTTCGCGTTTGTTTCTGCGTTCCCTCATGCCACCCACCCGTTGAAGCGCTTGCGCTGAGGTATTGACATGATGGAGGAGAGGGGGGGGAGACTATTCTCACCTGCACACACATCCCACACACTATAGATAATATATTCCCCATTCCCTTTGTTCATCCTGTCTGTTCAGAAGGTTTCGCACTGACGGTCTGGAGNTCTCACCTGCACACACATCCCACACACTATAGATAATATATTCCCCATTCCCTTTGTTCATCCTGTCTGTTCAGAAGGTTTCGCACTGACGGTCTGGAGGATTGGGAGTGGATGGGATTTTTTAAATAATACTTTTTTCTTGGTAGTTATTTTATTTTTCAACACCACTGGGAGGGAGAGACACGCTCTGGGTTGCGGAAGTTTCAACAGGCATATCTCCGAGTTGGTGTTGTGGCGGATTTGATTTTTGATATGGATAAGAGATATATATACATATAGTTCTTTACACGTGCTTCGCATTAACGCTGACCTCAACCATCAACGACGTGGTTGGCGTCCCCAACAACAACAACAACAACAACAANTCTTTACACGTGCTTCGCATTAACGCTGACCTCAACCATCAACGACGTGGTTGGCGTCCCCAACAACAACAACAACAACAACAACAACAACAACAACAACAACAACAACAACAACAACAACAAGCACTCACACCACTGACATAAAATTTATGAGACATTACTGACATAAAATCTATGAGACACTCACCACAACATCCAACACAAGACCCAAAAAACGCTTAAAGAAATAGCACCTTATAGAATTAAGAATTGAATATGCCCTGTTTTATGTATATTGATGGTAAAAAGCAAGAGATGGATGAGGACATCTTTGACCAGATGGTTGAAGCACTCCAACAACCCGACATCCAAGAACCCCCAATCCCAACATCCACAAGATGGAAACAGCCAGAGGCTATTTTAACGACTTCAAGAAGTCGTTCTAAACCTGACGGGACTTATGACAAAAAACCATTAGACCCCGATTATTTTTCCAAATGCTATCAAAAGAAACTAGCAACCCCTTTCACCTGTCCCGACTGCGGACGGACAATTTCGTCCAAATCCAATCTATCAAAACATCGTCAAACCAACATTTGTATGAGGAAAAGATGCCNGTCCCGACTGCGGACGGACAATTTCGTCCAAATCCAATCTATCAAAACATCGTCAAACCAACATTTGTATGAGGAAAAGATGCCAGTGTTGAAATCCAAGATTTTCTCAATAACAATCATTTTTATTGAGAAGGTTTTTATGTTGAGTTCCAACCCCAATCCCAGAAACTCCAACAGGCAACCCATACCCAAAAACTACTTAAAGAAATATTACCTTATATAGTAAGGAGAAAATGGCAGAGGATACAAGGTTGAAAGAAGATTTTACTGTTGAAACTAAATCCAATCAACAATCCAATCAACCGCAACATCCTCAACAAACAATTCACACTGAAAAACTACTTAAAGAAACATCCACTAATAATAATATAGAATATACTATAATGGACNACATCCTCAACAAACAATTCACACTGAAAAACTACTTAAAGAAACATCCACTAATAATAATATAGAATATACTATAATGGACACTTCACAGCAGATTGTTTTAGATTATCTTTTATCATCCGAACAGGGTGAGATATTGAAACGGAACGGACAGGAACTCAAGAAACTCAAGATTGGAGATAAGACCTACAACTTTGAAAGGGGGAAACCCATTTCAAAGAGGTTGATTACTAAATTCAACAAGATTNCTACAACTTTGAAAGGGGGAAACCCATTTCAAAGAGGTTGATTACTAAATTCAACAAGATTAAGCAGACTATGGACTACAAAAAGTATGAACTGAAAGAAAAGAGAGGCATTAGATGGGTCAATCTTGACAAGAACAAAGCACTCACAGGAATTCAAATGAGATACAAAGCAACCACCACCAACGAACAATCTGCTTTCAAAGGTTATGTCAATTCGTATGCCATCACCAACATCAGGGTAAGAGGCATCAAGGCGCTACAATATTTGAAATACCAAGATTTGAGGTTAAAATAGTATTTGAGGAAACATAATGGAATGAAGGTTATGCTACAAGTCTTCGCCACTTTGAAAAGTAAAAAGACTAACGAAGATGTAAGGCAAGTCATCAAGAGTAGAAGATACAACATCACCAACGAGGGTGGAATACCCAATGCTTTGAACCAGATGGCAAGTGATGTAGAACATCAAGCGGAGGTGATGGAAGTGTCGGAGAGTGGATTAGTCATAACCCAGATTGATAAGATAAAATTCAACTATGACAAATACAATCCAACTCGTGGGGGTAAGTTCATTCCATTACCTAAATGGGTTTCAAGCAAGAAAGCGTGTATCAACATCAAAAACCAAGATGAAAAATGTTTCAAGTATTCCGTTCAATGCGGTATATGTAAGGTTTATGAGCAAGACCACCCCGAAAGAGTGTCTCATTACAAAAATCTCAATGATGAATTGAAATGGGATAATNGTTTTCACTGCCGACACGGTTTTCAATCACAGGAACTCTTAGATGAACACAATGAAAAGGGATGTATGGCAGTTGAAGGGCAACAGATAGAAATGCCTAATGAAGACGACATTATGGTTTTCAAGAACCACTATAAAAAGTTGAAAGCACCATTTGTGATATATGCTGACTTTGAATGTTTAACCACAAGAACGGGGACAGTTTCCACTAAAGAAGTTAAGACTGACAAATACCAACATCACAGACCCTGCGGTTTTATGATAAATGTTGTCAATAGCATNAACCACAAGAACGGGGACAGTTTCCACTAAAGAAGTTAAGACTGACAAATACCAACATCACAGACCCTGCGGTTTTATGATAAATGTTGTCAATAGCATAGACGGTTCATCAAAACCTTTCCTTTACAGAGGGGAGGATTGTATGGATGTTTTTATCCAAAAGATTATTGAAGTAAAAAATGAGATAATGGAGAGGATGAAGGAAAACAAGGATATAATTATGAGGGCAGATGACTGGAGGGATTTTAAAACCGCAAAGAAATGCTTTATATGTGGTAAAGACTTCAAAGAAGGTGATAAAAAGGTTAGAGACCATTGCCATTTTACAGGTAAGTATAGGGGTTGTGCCCACGATGACTGTAATTTACAGTTTTCAATGCGTTATTATAAAATTCCAGTTTTCCTTCATAACCTCAAGAACTATGACAGTCATTTAATCATTGAAAGAGCAAATGAACTGTCAGAAAGGGGGAAGATAGATGTAATAGCACAGAACAGTGAAAAATTTATAACCTTCGCTTTTNTTAATCATTGAAAGAGCAAATGAACTGTCAGAAAGGGGGAAGATAGATGTAATAGCACAGAACAGTGAAAAATTTATAACCTTCGCTTTTAAAAATCTTCGCTTCAAAGACAGTTTTTCATTCTTGTCGTCATCGTTGGATAAATTGGTGAAGTTGAGTAAGTATGAAGATGGACAGAAGAAACAAAACTGGCAAAACAACTTCAAATTTAGTAAAAGAAACCCTCATGTTGGTAATGATGAGGATTTAGATTTATTGACTGACAAGGGTGTTTATCCTTATGATTACTTTACTTCCTTTGATAAGTTTAGAGAAAAGCAACTACCACCGAAAGAAGCATTTTACAGCAACCTAACTGAAAGTAATATTGAAGATGATGAATACGAAAGAGCAAAACAGATATGGGAACACTTCGGTATAAGAAATCTTGGTCAATACCACGACTTGTATTTGAGAACTGATGTTTTACTACTCACTGATGTCTTTGAAAATTTTAGAGACCTTTGTTTGGAATACTATGGTTTAGACCCCGCACATTATTTCACCCTTCCTAACTTTGCTTGGGATGCTATGCTTCTAAAAACTGGTGTTGAAATAGACCCTTTAACTGACCAAGAGATGTATGAGATGATTGAGAAGGGTTTGAGAGGTGGAATGTGTCAGGTCAGTCANGCTTCTAAAAACTGGTGTTGAAATAGACCCTTTAACTGACCAAGAGATGTATGAGATGATTGAGAAGGGTTTGAGAGGTGGAATGTGTCAGGTCAGTCATAAGGAGGCAAAGGCAAACAATAAGTATATGGGTGAAGATTATGACACAGAAAGACCATCCAACTACATCAACTATTTTGATGCTAATAACCTTTATGGACTGGCAATGTCAATGAAACTACCCATAGGAAAACTGAAATGGATAAAGAAGATACTAACAGAAAAGATGGTAATGGACTGGAATGAGAATGATGACAATGCCTACATACTGGAAGTTGATTTAGAGTATCCAAAGGAGATACACGACGAACAAGCANACAGAAAAGATGGTAATGGACTGGAATGAGAATGATGACAATGCCTACATACTGGAAGTTGATTTAGAGTATCCAAAGGAGATACACGACGAACAAGCAGATTATCCATTAGCACCTGAAAATATGAAGATTGAAGAGAAACTACTTTCAAAACACCAAAGGGAACTACATAGACATTACTACAATGGTAAGGAAGCAAGGGATGAGAAACAACAAAAACTTATCCTAAATCAAATGGATAAAACCAACTATGTAGTCCATATCAAGGCTTTACAGTTTTATCTTCAAAAGGGGATGAAGTTGAAACAAGTTCATAGGGGAGTTAAGTTCAAACAAAGATGCTGGTTGAAACCTTGGATAGATTTTAACACTGAAAAAAGAAAAGAGGCAAAGAGCGACTTTGAGAAGGATATGTTCAAATTGATGAACAACGCCGTTTATGGAAAAACAATGGAGAATGTCAGAAACCACATTGACTTTGAATTAGTCTCAACGCAGGAGAGGATACAAAAATGTATCAACAATCCTAACTATAAGGGATGCCACATTATCAATGAAGAACTGGCAGGAGTTGAGAAAATAAAGACGAAGTTGAAGTTGGACAAACCTATTTATTTGGGAATGTCAATTTTAGACCTTTCAAAGGTTCATATGTATTCATTCTACTATGATGTCCTCAAAGCAAAGTATAAGGATGATGTAAGACTAATANCCTTTCAAAGGTTCATATGTATTCATTCTACTATGATGTCCTCAAAGCAAAGTATAAGGATGATGTAAGACTAATATATACTGACACCGACAGTTATGTTATACAAACTTTCACTGACGACATCTATGAAGACTGGAAAGGGATAAAGGATTATATGGACTTCAGCGGTTATGATAAGAAGCACCCCAACTATGACCCCACAAATAAAAAAGTCCTTGGCAAGTTCAAGGACGAGATGGATGGAAAAATCATAACTAACTTCATTGCTTTACGCCCGAAGATGTATTGTCTAAAGGTTCATAATGAAAAGAAGGCAGAGAAGAAAGCAAAGGGTGTTCCAAAACTAAAAGTCAAAAGGGATTTAGATATGAAAGACTATGAAGCAACACTCCACGAACACATNCCTTTCAAAGGTTCATATGTATTCATTCTACTATGATGTCCTCAAAGCAAAGTATAAGGATGATGTAAGACTAATATATACTGACACCGACAGTTATGTCATACGAACTTTCACTGATGACATCTATGAAGACTGGAAAGGCATAAAGGATTATATGGACTTCAGTGGTTATGATAAGAAGCACCCCAACTATAACCCCACAAATAAAAAAGTCCTTGGTAAGTTCAAGGACGAGATGGATGGAAAAATCATAACTAACTTCATAGCGTTGAGACCTAAAATGTATTGTCTAAAGGTTCATAATGAAAAGAAGGCAGAGAAGAAAGCAAAGGGTGTTCCAAAACTGAAAGTTAAAAAGGATTTAGATATGAAAGACTACGAAGCAACACTCCACGAACACATACCAAAGAATGTAAATTTCAATGCCATCAGAAGCAAGAACCACCAAATCTACTCAATCAATCAAAGTAAAGTTGGACTGACCAGTTATGATAATAAAAGGTATTGGTTCAACGATACTGACAGTCTGCCTTACGGGCATTATTCACTTTCCAATTAATAATATTATTTCAAAAATAATATTATCAATTGTTCATATCAAACTCCAATTACACAGTTGTAGTTTCGGTAGTTGATATATCAGTTTGTTCTGCTTTTCTTTTTCCAGTTTC
>BGPT01003504.1:21800-38091 GCA_003297045.1 Symbiodinium sp. clade C Y103 | reverse complement strand
TAGGGTAGGTTTAGGGTTTATTCAGTGTTTATTTAGGGTTTATTTAAGGTTTGTTTAGGGTTTGTTCAGGGTTTGTTTAGGGTATGTTTAGGGTTGGTTTAGGGTTTATTTAGGGTTAGTGTTGNTGTTTATTTAGGGTTTATTTAAGGTTTGTTTAGGGTTTGTTCAGGGTTTGTTTAGGGTATGTTTAGGGTTGGTTTAGGGTTTATTTAGGGTTAGTGTTGGTTAGATGTAGGGTTGGTTTAGGGTTTATTCAATGTTTATTAAAGGTTTGTTTAAGGTTTGTTAAGGATTTGTTCAGGGTTTGTTTAGGGTATGTTTAGGGTTGGTTTACGGTTTATTTAGGGTTAGTGCTGCGTTAGTTATAGGGTTTGTTGAGGGTTTATCTCATGTTTATTTAGGGGTTGTTTAGGGTTTATTTAAAGTCTATTTAGGGTTAGTCTTACGTTAGATATAGAGTTTGTTTCGGGTTTCCTTGGGGTTTTGGGNTGGGGTTAGCCTTACGTTAGATATAGGGTTTATTTAGTGTTTATTTAGGGTTTGCGGTTTGCCTAGGGTTGGTTCAGGGTTTATTTAGGTTTGTTTAGGCTTTGTTTAGGCTTTGTTGAGGGTGTATGGAGGGTTTGTTTAGGGTTTGCTTCTGTTTTTTAAATCTATTTGGGGTTTGTGTAAGGTTTGTTTAGGATTTGTTAAGGGTTTNTTGAGGGTGTATGGAGGGTTTGTTTAGGGTTTGCTTCTGTTTTTTAAATCTATTTGGGGTTTGTGTAAGGTTTGTTTAGGATTTGTTAAGGGTTTATTTGGGATTTAATTAGGGGAGTTGTTTGGGATTTGTTTAGGGTTGATTGAGTGTTTATTTAAGGTTTGCTTTGGGATTATCTAGAATGTATTGAAGGTTTGTTTAGGGTTTGTTTAGGGTTTGTTCAGGGTGTGTTTCGGGTTTGCTTAGGGTTTGTTTAGGGTTGGTTTAGGGTTTATTNAAGGTTTGTTTAGGGTTTGTTTAGGGTTTGTTCAGGGTGTGTTTCGGGTTTGCTTAGGGTTTGTTTAGGGTTGGTTTAGGGTTTATTTAGGGTTTATTTGGGGTATATGGAGGGTTTGTACAGGGTTTGCTCAGGGTTTGTTCAGGGTTTGTTTAGGGTTTGCTTGAGGTTTTCTGAGCAGAAAAGCAGAAAAAGCAGGNGGTTTGTACAGGGTTTGCTCAGGGTTTGTTCAGGGTTTGTTTAGGGTTTGCTTGAGGTTTTCTGAGCAGAAAAGCAGAAAAAGCAGGGAAAAGCAGAAAGCAGAGAAGCAGGGAAAAGCAGGAAAGCAGAGAAGGGAAACCAGAAATAAAAAAAAAAACTAAATAAATGGCCCTCCAAAAACAAAACCCGCATAGAAAGCATAGAAACCATGGTAACCATGAAAGCCATGGGAACACGGCATACCATTTNAAAAACTAAATAAATGGCCCTCCAAAAACAAAACCCGCATAGAAAGCATAGAAACCATGGTAACCATGAAAGCCATGGGAACACGGCATACCATTTAACGAACAAAAAAATATCCAAAAAAGAAACTAGCAGCACAGAAAAATAGAAACCATGCAAGCCACGTCCATGGACAACATAAAAACAATAGAAACCATAGAAACCGTCTAAACCTCCATAGAAACCATGCAAACCGCCGTGAAAACCATAGAAACCATGGAAACCNAAAGACCATACAAATTGCCGAAACCTCCACGGAAACCATGGAAACCATGGAAAGTGTAACATTTCCATAAAGACTATAAAAAACCATGGCAACGTCTCTCCAATCGGAGACCGGCTCAATTGGACCCGCGGAAACTTGCTCTTATCCCACTGCGTCCTAATAATTGCTTAGAAACCATCAAGAAAACATGCAGCCCTGCTAACTGCTAAGAAACCATGGGCATCATAGACCCATGGAAGCGGCAGTAGAAACCATAGAAACCATAGAAACCATGGAAACCATGGAAACCATAGAAACCATGGAAACCATGGAAACCATGGAAACCATGGAAACCATAGAAACCATGGAAACCATGGAAACCATGGAAACCATAGAAACCATGGAAACCATGGAAACCATAGAAACCATGAAAACCATGGAAACCATGGAAACTTTGGAAACCGTACAAAACCATGGAAACCATGGAAACTTTGGAAACCGTACAAAACCATGGAAACCATGGAAACCATGGAAACCATGGAAACCGTGGAAACCATGGAAACCATGGAAACCATGGAAACCTTAGAAAAGCAGGAAACTATGCAAACTAGGGTAGGTACAGACGATCCGGTTTCTCTACGTGCACAGATGAGCCGGTTTCCGCGTGCACAGACGACGGCGTCATTAGAAGACCATGCCACAGCCATGGTAATATGCAGGTATCATTGGGGAAAACTTTAGGGGGTTGGGACATGGATTAAGCAATTCTGTTTTTGATTTACTCTTCAATCTATGCAGCAAAACCATGCAAAAACACAAGCAACCAATGAGTTTGTAGGACTGATTTCGATCTTGAATATTGACGTTGTTGAGTCAAACCCTTCAGTCAACACATGTTCAAACAAACACTTGCAATGATTCCCTGGAAAGGAATGATGCATCTCTTTTTCGAATGGTAGAGCATTCCATTGAAGTAGAACATGTGCACGCCTATGTCGAAAATGAACACTCTTGCGCGCACAAGTCCTTTTCGCAATGTTTTTGGAAGAAACAACCAAAAAGTGCAACCAAAAAATGCACCCTCACAGCGTCCTGCTCCCTTTTTTATCTTTATTTTAATATTGAGCATTATCTTCAGACCTGTTGTTGGTTTTTTCTTGGGCCTGAATATATGATACTTCGTTTACTTGCTCATGTTATATTTGAGTTTCTATTCCTTGAAGTGTTTTTTCCTGGACCTGTGTATATTTTTATTTTAATTTTGTGTAGTTGGGGATGTCAGCTGTGTGTTTACTTGCCCATGTTGTACTTGAGCTTCTATTCCTTGAGCTTTGTGGTTGTGTTTACTTGAGTTTTTGTTATGATGTTTTTGCATGTAACTGTGAACTGTTTCTGTGTCCAACTGTTTTACTTCAGAATGTTCAAATCTAATTTGAAAAATGTAGATGTTTTTCCATGGGGTGAAGTTTTCATTTCTAAATTGAAGTACCTCATGTAACTCAAGCAAGTCATGCAGCTCCAGCAACTCATACAACTGAAGTAACTCATGTGGGACTCAAACTGCTTTATATATCAAGTCGTAAATGCCAACTTGGGTGCCCACTTTAGCTTAGAGCATGGTTTCACTAGTGGTGAACGACAGCTTGGAAATAGACATTTGTTGATACTTGGATTGTTCTTGTTCAAAGTGTATGTCTTTACTTGAGCATGACAATACTACTTGACCATTCTTTCATGTCAGTCTTACTTGAGCATACAGGTGTTACTTGAGATAATCTTGGAAATATTTGTGATTGTTTTCGAAAGATTTTTGATATTTTTCACTAAATATCTTATTATTTTTGAATGCACTTTTTATGCACTTTTTAGAAGTGCATAAAAAGTGTATACACTTTTTATGCACTTTTTCAAAAGTGTATATATTTTTCAAAAAAGTGTATGCACTTTTTACGCATTTTTTAAGAGTGCATAAAAAGGTGCACAAAAAGTGCATCAAAAGTGCATCAAAAGTGCATAACAAATTTCATCAAAAAGCTTGTGTTTTTTTTGAAAATGTCATTTTTTCAAAAAATGTCACTTCACTTATTTAAAATAAAGCATCTCGCAGATGTTCACTAGAACACAAATAACACAAGCAACACAAGTAGCACACTTGCTTTGGCATACCCTCAAGCCTCAAGTTATGAGGGTAACCTGCAAAGGCCTTACATTCCCTCAAGTATTACATGCAGCAAACAAAACTATTGGGCGGGGTCAGATGCAGCATGTACAATCCCTATATCATCCCCATACCATCCCTAAAAAACCCTTTTCCCGGTTTATACCAAATTTTATATCTATCTTTTACCAATCGCATACCTCGCATACCACAGCTGCTTTTCTCCTCCACTGCCATCCTGGTAGTTCCTAACCTTTTTGGGAAACCTTCTCTTTTGGGACCTTCTGGGCTGGGACCTTTCTCAATGAATAAAGCTCACCACCTAAAGTACCTCAAGGCCAAAATGTTCATGAACCTTAACGCCGAACAACCTATGCACCTGAAACCCAAAGAATCCATGTGATTGCGCAATTGAAATTGAAACCCCAGAAATCCTTGAAATTAAAGCCGTGAAATCTTGAACCACGAGCACAAGAATCTACAACCTGAAACCACAAAAATGCATGAACATGAAACTGCAAATATTTTAACCTTGAAACCCATTTTTTCATCCATAAGGCGCAAATACCCATAAACCTTGAGGCCAAGCAACCTATGCATTTGGAACCCATGAAATCTATGATCCATTTTTTTGCCATCAATGCCATCCGACCATTGTTTATTGGGGAAACCCCCCACAAGTGTTCACACCCAAATTTATGGGACTGCAACCCAGAAGATTGCATAAATGCTAAACATGTTTTGGGCATAAATGAGTCACGGTGTCACCACCTGTTTCTTAATTGTTTTTGGGGCTCCGCCACAAAGAAACCACCTCGCTGACCGTGCCTGCAGTTTGCTCTGGGGCAGGGATTTGTCTTGGGTTTCAGAAAAAGTGCATACCAATTTCTCTGTTTTTTCTATTAAAAATTCAATATATTTTTTATTGAAAAATGAAAAGTAGTTCTGGGTATTCATATTTATATACACGGACATGTCCCAGAATGAAGGGTTCTTTAATGTACTTTAAGGTACCCTTCATTTTGGGTACTTCATTTTGGGAACTTCACTTTGATACATCTAAAACCTGGCCAAAAATCACCCAACTGTTTTTTAGATGAAAGCTCTGATTTTCCCTCTCTCACTTCTGGAAACATCACCATGATACAAATCATAAGTTGCATGAGCACAGTAATTACAGTAGATAAAATGTGTTCAAATTCAAGAGACAGTTTCTCTTTGCTATCATTTATTCAAAAAAGTAAAATATCTTAAAATGGGGGTTTGGGTTCCAAACTCCATTTTTTGACCCTGGGATTGAAAAAAAAAACGAGGGTCAACACATGTGGCTTTAAACAGGTTTGGAACCACCATTGACACAAGTAACATAAGTAACATAAGTACCACAAGAAACAAAAAATAGCACAAATAACACAAGTAATACAAAGCTAACATGTGCTTCAAGAGCAGCCAGTCAAAAATATTACATTCTCTCAAGTAACACATGTCACGCAAGTAGTCAGCAAGGTTCCCAAGAATAATTGCACATGTAAATTGTTACTGTTTTGTTCATTAAAATAATTGTTTCATTACTCTACCTGCGCATTTCAGTTTACTTTGACTTACTTGGTTGTTTGTTGCTATCTTACTTGTGGTTTACTTGTAAACAACTTGTGATCTACTTCGGGCTACCTTGGAACTCAGTTGTGCCTACTTGGGACTGATTAGGGGTTCACTTGTGAATGGCTTCTGACTCAGTTGGAATTACTTGGGACCACCTTGGGATGCACTTGTGAAATCTTCTGAAGTATTTGGGACTAAGAACAAGATTCCCTTTGAAAGGGGTCCTTATAATGAAACAGGTCCCGGGCTGCGCGCCGCGCGCGCGCGCGCCAAAAAGGCGCCAAAAATGAACCCCTTTTTGGCGCGCGCGCACGCGGCGCGCAGCCCAGGACTCCTTAATCTTGAGGGCCCCTTTCACCCCAAGGACCCCTTTCAAAGGAAATCTGGTTTAAGTTGGACTGACTTGGGACTAAGGTGGGGTTCACTTTACTTGAGACTTACATGGGATTTACTTGTGGCTGCACCAGTCATTTCACTTGATTTTTTCTACTTGAGCCCTTATACTTGAGCATTGTCTTTCAACCATTTTGTGTTGAAAGGAACCTTTCATGAGCACAAGTTACTTGAGCATTATGTTGAAAAATCTCCCATTAGCACCATTTACTTGAGCATTTTGTTGCAACATCTTTCATGAGCACAAGCTACTTGAGCATGTTCTTACATGAGGACAAAATCTATATGCCTACATCTTGCACAAGCAAAAAACAATATATATATATAGCTTTTTCTTTTCCTTACAAATATACACTTTCTACCAACAATCTAACTAGTTTTCGAGTTTTTATACCAAAAACACTGGAAAAATTCATGTTACAAAACTATGGAAAATTTACTTACCTACCTAAATCAATTTATTTAGCTACCTAAATTGATTTACTTACCTACCTAAATTGATTTACTTTTAGGTTAAAAAGTAATGTTTTTCGACCTAAATTTTTCGATTTACGTAAATCGCCACCTAAAGTAAATTTACTAATTTCGGAGACTCAGGGTAAGAAGGCGCAAAGAGACGACTGCTGGTTGTGCACTTTCCAGCGACAAACTATCTTGTGACATGTCCATTGCTATCTGGTATGACGTTCGGCTTGCATTGTCCAAAGCTTCCAGGCAAGCGCGACTTTCGGCCAACATCTTGACAGCTCCAAAATCGGAATGCAACGTAGCCAAGTGCAAAGCTGTGTAATTAAATGGATCGACTGCATCTGGATGAGCTTTTGCTGCCAAAAGATACCACATTATGTGGTGTCTCAATCGGTTTGTCGCTACCAATAATGGAGTGTTGCGACCATTACCTGAACAGCCATCAACTACTGCCCTTGCATGAATCAGAGCTTGGACCCTCTCCACACAATTGTATGTGTCATTTTTGTCGTTCTCTATCGCCAGAAGAAATGGTGTTGCATAATCAGCATCTTGGATATCAACAGTTGCTTTTGCTCCAAGCAAAACATTGATACCCTGCAAATGTCCTAATCTCGCTGCTGGGTGCAACGCTGCCTGTGTATAGAGAGTGGTGTCCAATCGATCGGTTTCCGCACCTGCTTCGATCAAAAGATTGAACGTGTCTTGGTCGTTGTTCTACGTCGCGATGTGGGGTAGTGTTCTGCCACACTCGTCTGTTGCATTTGGATTCACAT
This sequence comes from Symbiodinium sp. clade C Y103, assembly GCA_003297045.1. Classification (NCBI taxonomy): domain Eukaryota; class Dinophyceae; order Suessiales; family Symbiodiniaceae; genus Cladocopium; species Cladocopium sp. clade C. The sequence continues at coordinate 31,026 of BGPT01003504.1, read as the reverse complement.
GTCTCAAAAGGAATCGTTCCATGAGGTCAACATTGCCATGCCGCACTGTTGACCAATGCTTCTTGCTGCCATTCCATCGCATCAGCATATTTTGTGTCTCGGACGACAATGTCCAATTGGGTAGGAATCGAATCACATGTCTCTGCATCATGCAATGTTTTCCCATCCGGCAGAAACACATCGAGCCTAAATCTCTTGATGCCTATGCTTGCAGCGATTTCTTTCTTCAATCTTGATCCAAGGGCAGGTTCCAAATCTTCGACGCGAAAACTGTGATGAGTTCACCCGTTTCGAGCAAACTCTCATGGCTCTAGCGCGTGGTATCACAAGAAATTTCTCTGGTTTTGTTCACCAATATGGTCGACACGAAACCGTTAATCTTGTTGAAGCTGTCTTTGTGCCGGTAACCTAAAACAAACCCCACGCTCTGAAAGGAAAGGCCAAAAATGGCACGTGTTGGATCACTGCATGTTTTGAGCCAAACAACGACTTTTGGATGCAAGCCAAGAAAGGGTGCAAGAAGACAGCACAGAAAAAATGCAGTGACAGCCACGAAATGGTTGCGTTCTATGATGGTTTGGTTTCGCATTCCATTTCCTTTGGCGCGCCTTGCCAGAGATATTCTCATCTGCAACATCAATGTGGATGAAGCGACTGTCGTAGTGATGAAAGGATGTTATGCGACCTGGCAGCAGAAAACAAGCACAAACACGATCTAAGTCTGTGTGTGTGTAAACTGAAACCGACGATTCTAAAATGAAAGCATTTCGAACGCGCAACAGTGCTTCTTTCTTCCGTGAAGGCTGCACTTTGACAGCTGTGCTTCGGACAACTTCCGGTCGCACCTTCTAAGGGGGCGGCAACAGCCGCGAGATCAAACTTCGACGTTCCCGTTGCCGCAGGCCATGCATCTGTTTCTTGCACGAAGCATCATATGAAGCGCTTCAACTTGATTGCTGCAAAAAGCCATCCGCAAAGGAGTCTGTCCAGTTGCATTCCTGCGATTCACATCGGCCATGGCATTCAACAGACATTGAATCGTGTCTTCGCTGCCAAGGCGCACGGCTTCCATCAACGGCGTAATGCCGCTGTCGTCCGCGCCATGGGCGTTGACGCCGCCTTGCAGGAGAGATCGAACGACTTGCAGGCTACCGGAACGGACGGCCTGCAGCAAAACAGTTTCGCCGTCGCATCCCCTGCACTGGTCCGGATTCAAGCCTCTGCTCAACAAACAATGAAGCACGGCAGGCTGGCCGTGCTCAACCGCAAGACTCCAGACGGCGCTGCCATCAGAGACTGTCGTGCAAGCGTCAGCTTTTGCGTCCAGCAACATTTCAACATAGTCGACTGCGCCTTTCGCGGCTACCATCATCAGTGGAGTTTCGACGTCATGATCATGTTGCACGGTGACATCAGCTTGCAACCGCACCAAGCTGACAGCCATGTCGCCATGTCAAAGTTTTGCCACCTGCAAGCAAAATGCAAAGGTGACCAACCAAAGTCATGGCAACGATTGATGTCTGCCTGGCTTGCGACCAAAGGAAATAGCAGATGCTGATGACTCTCGGTGGCCGCCAAGTGGCCAAGTGCAACGGCGTGATGCCTTCGTCCATCTTGAGATTGGGGTTCGCAGCCGCGTGCAGCAGACAGGCTGCAATGTAGAGATCGCCGCGCTCAACGGCTTCGTGCAAGACCGTCCTGCCGTCGATTCACAACATCTTATCAGGATCGGCTTCTGCCTCCAGCAAGAGGGCGACCATGTCCGCGTGACCAGGTTGTTGGTCTGCACGTGCATCGATATGTGCCACATGCTTAATTCTTTCTGCAATACAGCAACAACTAGACGACGGGTGGCCCGAGAGCGAAGAGAGGTATAGTGAAATATGTAAGTCAGAAGATGGTATAGCATGAAACATAGAGAGAGAAATATATGAAGATATCTCCGAGAAAAAAAATGTGAATGTATAAGGTGTTACCCTGAGTCTCGGAAAATAGTAATTTTACACATTTGTAAATTTACTTTTTTTCAGTGATTTACGTCAATTTACGTTTTAGGTGTGACCTAATGTAAATTGATTTACATGACATGTAAATTTACAAAATCAAAGAAACTATTAGTTTGACTTTGTTTTTTTTCTTTGCTTTCATCATTGATTTTTGTTTTTATTTTTTATTATGGTTTTAAAGGTTTTTTTGATATATTATGTTTGATTCCATTTTTTTCGAAAAAATGAATCATGTGGTACAATTGCAAGTATGAGATTTTATTATCGCAAGTAATATGATNGTTTTTTTGATATATTATGTTTGATTCCATTTTTTTCGAAAAAATGAATCATGTGGTACAATTGCAAGTATGAGATTTTATTATCGCAAGTAATATGATATGAAAAATGGTGGCACGATCTCAAGTAATGGTTTCTCGCAAGTAAATAAATGAGCATTGTCTCACTTGACGTTGTGCCATCTTTTTAGCGTTTGCAACGAATCGCCTGTAAATGGCGATACTTTAGTGCTGCGACCTTTGGCACACTATAGTGCTTATTTCCGGAAAGACATGATTTCCATAGCATTTGAATCACTCTCATGTTAGATTCGTTTTTGAAGCACCAAGTCAAAGAAATACAGTTGGCTGGGATATCTGGAAATGGCTGGGATTTGATACCACAAATATATATATATATATATTCATGAGGTTTTAGTTTCATCTCTGAAATTTCAAAAACTGTCAGGCCAAAGCATGAAGTAAGTTTATCAATAATTTNCACAAATATATATATATATATATTCATGAGGTTTTAGTTTCATCTCTGAAATTTCAAAAACTGTCAGGCCAAAGCATGAAGTAAGTTTATCAATAATTTATTTGAAATTTAAAAAATTTTGAAAAATCAAAAATTTTGGCTCAAAGTTTATAGAATTTCTTTGTTTCTTCATTGATTTCTTTATGTAGTTTCTATGTAGTTTCTATGTAGTTTTTATGTCGTTTTCAAAACTACATAAAAAACTACTTCTGACCAAACTACATGTAGTTTTTATGTAGTTTTGAAAACTGCATATAAACTACATAGAAACTACATAAAAATTACATAGAAACTACATAGAAACTACAGAGAAACTACATAGAAAATGCAGAAAAACGACATAGGAAATACATACAAAGTACATAGATATATATAAAAAGTTACTAAAAAATCTTCAAATTTATACATTTTTTGTATTGATACCTTGGATCAAATGATAAAAATTCAGAACAACTCAAGTGAAATAAATGCAGTACTTGGATACTACATGAACAAATATTGTATTATTTTTAAATAATTAACTTATAATTCACAGTTATATCCAACAGTTTTTTTGTCTCTTGGCTGGTCCATCTCTTGATCTAAGTTATTCAGATACTAAAAATGTTTNGTTTTTTTGTCTCTTGGCTGGTCCATCTCTTGATCTAAGTTATTCAGATACTAAAAATGTTTCTGTAATTGGAAGCCAACTGTATATCTTTAGATGACTCAAATTATTTCCAGATATCCCAGCCACAAANTAAGTGAAATACACGTAAAATCATTTTACATTATACCTAAATCATTTTACATTATACCTAAATCATTTTACTAACAACCTAAAATTTACATTTAGGTAAATAGTTACGTAATTTTTTTACATAAATCAATGAACTTACTGTAAACATAGCGGTGTGTAAAATTACTCTTTTCCGAGACTCAGGGTAAGATGTGTGAAGATATGAAGAGATGAAGATGTGAGGAGGAGAAAAAAGATATTGAAGATGTGAAGAGGTGAGGAGGATGTGAAGAGATGAAGATGTGAGGATGCGAAGATTTGAAGATTTGCAGATGTGAAGAGGTGAGCATGTGAAGATGTGAAGATGTGAGGATGTGAAGATGTGAGTATGTGAGGATGTATGGCAGACCGTCACTTTAAGAATAACCCTTCGCTCAGACGCTCTCGNTGTGAAGATGTGAAGATGTGAGGATGTGAAGATGTGAGTATGTGAGGATGTATGGCAGACCGTCACTTTAAGAATAACCCTTCGCTCAGACGCTCTCGGAAAAAACCAAGCAATTCTAGTTTCGTTTGTTTCGTTTACTGTTTCGTTTGTATCGCTTGACAAACACATTCATTACTATGACTGTCAATGTCTAGTTTCGTTTGTTTCGTTTGACAAACACATTCATTGCTTCCAGTGTTTGCACGGCNCACATTCATTACTATGACTGTCAATGTCTAGTTTCGTTTGTTTCGTTTGACAAACACATTCATTGCTTCCAGTGTTTGCACGGCTGACAGTGGATGCTTATCCAGATCTTATAGAATTGGACACACGCTTCAGTTGCACTCGGAAAAAAAACAACAAGCACGACAGCTTCGTCCTCATGATCAAAATCATCCTCATCCTCAAATTCATCCTCATCCTCATCCTCATGATCAAAATCATCGTCATCCTCAACTTCATCCTCATCCTCATCCTCAAAATCAAAATCATCCTCAGTCTCATAATCAAACTCACCCTCATCTTCAACTTCATCCTCGCCTTCATACTCATCCTCATCCTCATCCTCATTCTCGTCCTCACCACACAGTTGAAATCGCAATTTTACCTCAGTTGTTGACGATCGAACCTCGTTTCGTGCGGGAAGGGTTCATCCTCATTCTCATCCTCATCCTCATTCTCATCCTCATCCTCATTCTCAACCTCATCCTCATCCTCATCCTCATGATCAAAAATCATCCTCAACCTCAACTTCATCCTCATCTTCATCCTCACCGTAATCCTCATCCACAGTTTTAGAGTTACGCGCAGACCCTTCTACACGCAAACCCTCTTACACACAGATGCTTTTACACACAGACCTTTTTACACACAGAAGCTTTTACACACAGACCCTTTTATACAGACGCTTTTACACACAGACCCTTTTACACACGGACGCTTTTACACACAGACCCTTTTGCACACAGACGCTTTTACACACAGATGCTTTTACACACAAACCCTTTTACACGCAGCTGCTTTTACACACAAACCCTTTTACACAGACGCTCTTACACACAGACCCTTTTACACACAGACGCTTTTGCACACAGAAGCTTTTACACACAGACGCTTTTACACACAAACCCTTTTACACAGACGCTCTTACACACAGACCCTTTTACACACAGACGCTTTTGCACACAGAAGCTTTTACACACAGACGCTTTTACACACAAACCCTTTTGCACAGACGCTCTTACACACAGACCCTTTTACACACAGACGCTTTTGCACACAAAGCTTTTACACACAGACGCTTTTAAACACAGACGCTTTCACACACAGACGCTTTTACACACAGACCCTTTTACACAAAGACGCTTTTACACACAGACCCTTTTACACACAGACCCTTTTACTCACAGACACTTTTACACACGTTGAAATCGCAATTTACCTCAGTTTTTCACGATCGAACCTCGTTTCGTGCGTGAAGGGTTCATCCAGCACAGTTGATTGACGTCCTAATATTACCTCAGTTTTTAACGATCGAACCTCGTTTCGTGCGTGAAGGGTTCATCCAGCACAGTTGAAATCGCAATTTTACCTCAGTTTTTGACGATCGAACCNATCGAACCTCGTTTCGTGCGTGAAGGGTTCATCCAGCACAGTTGAAATCGCAATTTTACCTCAGTTTTTGACGATCGAACCTCGTTTCGTGCGGGAAAGGTTCATCCAGGACAGTTGAAATCGCAATTTTACCTCAGTTGTTGACGATCAAACCTCGTTTCGTGCGTGAATGGTTCATCCAACACAGTTGAATTCGCAATTTTACATCAGTTTTTGACGATCGAACCTCGTTTCGTGCGGGAAGGGTTCATCCGGCACAGTTGAAATCGCAATTTTACCTCAGTTTTTGATGATCGAACCTCGTTNTGACGATCGAACCTCGTTTCGTGCGGGAAGGGTTCATCCGGCACAGTTGAAATCGCAATTTTACCTCAGTTTTTGATGATCGAACCTCGTTTCGTGCGTAAGGGTTGCCGCGGACACCTTGAAATCGCAATTTTATAACTTCAGTTTTTGACGATCGAACCTCGTTTCGTGCGGGAAGGGTTCATCCAGCACAGTTGAAATCGCAATTTTACCCCAGTTTTTGACGATCGAACCTCGTTTTTGCGAGAGGGTTGACGTTTCGTGACGGCTCGTCGGCACTGCCCGCGGCGTAAAGAGAGAAAGAAGAAGAAGAAGGAGAGAGTGAAAGGGGAGAGAGATAAAGAGAGAGAGAGAGAACATGTGAAGATGTGCAGATGTGAAGATGTGAGGATGTAAAGATGTGAAGATGTGAAGATGTGAGGATGTTAAGATGTGAAGATGTGAAGATGTGAAGATGTGAAGATGTGAAGATGTGAGGATGTTAAGATGTAAAGATGTGAAGATGTGAAGATGTGAGGATGTAAAGATGTGAAGATGTGAAGATGTGAAGATGTAAAGATGAGGAGATGTGAAGATGTGAAGATGTAAAGATGTGAAGATGTGAAAATGTATGACAGACCTTCACTGTTAGAAGAACCCTTCGCTCAGACGCTCTCGGGAAAANGATGTGAAGATGTGAAGATGTAAAGATGTGAAGATGTGAAAATGTATGACAGACCTTCACTGTTAGAAGAACCCTTCGCTCAGACGCTCTCGGGAAAAATGCAAAACGAAGATGTACGCTAGAAGTACCTGCTGCAACGGGAAGTTGGATGCTACACTTATATTTTAAACATGTCATGATGCCTCGCTCAAAGAAGATAAATTTTGCAATCAGCTGCTACTGAATCTAATCTACTCATGGGGCGATATTACTTGCATAGAATTATTACCTACTGATACATCATAGCAACCAACACATTTCGAAAACCATGTCCTGAAAGTTGCAATGCAAACACAATAACACCACAATTCCTAAAGATCAACAAGTCTGTCCTCCAACAAGTACGTTGAAGATGTCAGCAGAAAGTACCTGGCAGCACAGGAAACCGGATGCTAGAATTTTATCTTTAACATGTCATAATGCTTTGCTCAAATACCCACGCATGTTAGTTCCTGCCGTGACGGTGGTGGTATAGCATTGTGTTTGCATTGCGTAGACGGCGATGTTGTCATGATGCTCCTGCGACCGCGGCGTGGGCGGCGATGTTGTCCTGATGATCCTGGGACCGTGTCACGTCAGTAGAGTGTCATTCAAATCATGGCTACATCATACGAAACAATACATGGCATCGCAAAACTTAGTCAGGTCTTCTTCCGCAAAGGCTCGGCCAATGTACTTGACATCGACATTCCAGCGCATAACAACTTGAGCCACTGGATTCGACATATCTTCAAAAGAGTCATCTCGTTGAGCCTGAAAAAACATGTCAATTCGCATTCTCATCCTCATAATGAAAATCATCCTCATCCTCACCCTCATCCTCATCCTCAATTTCATCCTCCTCTTCATCCTCACCCTCATCCTCATTCTCATCATCAACTTCATCCTCATCTTCATCCTCATCCTCAACTTCATCCTCATCTTCATCCTCATCCTCATCCTCATTCTCATTCTCATCTACACAAAGACGCTTTTACACACACGCGCTTTTACGCACAGACCCTTTTACACACACACACGCTTTCACACACAAACACTTTTACACACAAACGCTTTTACGCACAGCCGCTTTTACACACAGACGCTTTTACACACAGACGCTTATACACACAGGCGCTTTTACACACAAACCCTTTTACACACAGACGCTTTTAGACACAGACGCTTTTACACACAGACGCTTCTACACACTGACCCTTTTAAACACAGACCCTTTTACACACAAACACTCTTACACACAGAAGCTTTTACACGCAGACCCTTTCACACACAAGCGCTTTTCACAAACACTCTTACACACAGACAGCCGACAGCGATATTACCTCAGTTTTTGACGATCGAACCTCGTTTCGTGCGGGAAGGGTTCATCCGGCACAGTTGAAATCGCAATCTTACTTCAGTTTTTGACGATCGAACCTCGTTTCGTGCGGGAAGGGTTCATCCGGCACAGTTGAAATCGCAATTTTACCCAAAGCTTCCAACCCACCTTATTTAATACCCACCTTAAATAAGGCAATACTCCTTAAATAAGGTGGGTAATTTTATAGAAGTTACCCACCTTAATTAAGGTGGGGTTTTTTCATGTTTTTTTTGATGAATGGTTTAAACCAAAAAATGTTAGACAAAAAACTATTTCAACACCTTAAAATTTAGAAACATCTCAGGCATATACTTTGGTAAGAAACTTTGCAAAAAATGTAAAACTGATGATGTCAAGGAGTGCATCTAAGGACTCCTGTGTTTTAGATTTGTTGCTTCACTGAACCAAAGCAAACTGTTTCACCAGCATTTTGCCAAAACATTTTTTCAATGGCAATGGAAAAAAATTCTCAGATGTCCACAGGTTTCTTCACCTCACCAACATGGGAACTTTTGGGCTTCTCTATATGATGTGAACTTGTATCAACCAACGAAATTTTTTAATGGGTACTGGATGCAATGTTATGTTGTCCAAGAAACACTACTGTTCTGTTGCTGTTGCTGAAGAAAAAGGAGGTGTAAGATCTCCTGCATGTTTTCAAGGAGGTGTAAGATCTCCTGGTTTTCTGTTGAGTGAGAGTGAGAGAACCAGGTGACTTGGGTGCTGACTTAAATGCTGACAGAACCTTTGGTTCAAGTGCTCCCAGGTGGCAAGAAACCTTNGTTGAGTGAGAGTGAGAGAACCAGGTGACTTGGGTGCTGACTTAAATGCTGACAGAACCTTTGGTTCAAGTGCTCCCAGGTGGCAAGAAACCTTTGCTGCAAACATGGGTGGTGCTTCAAGTTCCAAGGAATCACCAGTGGATGAAGCAATCAGGACAGGTGTTGAACAAAATCTGTTGGAAAATAAGGGGTGCATGTTTGAAATTTTTGCTGCCCTGTCAGGACTGCGCTCAGGATGTTGCAGGAAAACCAGCAGCAAAACCAGCAGATGCACTACATNNNNTGCGGTTTCTGCAGCACTTGCCAGAGCAGAAGCTGCTGAAAAAGCTGCAAAGGCAGCTGAAAAAGCTGCAGCAGAGGCAGCTGAAAAAGCTGCAGCAGATAGAGCTGCTATGGAGGCAGCAGAGAAAGCTGTAGCAGAGGCAGCAGAAAAAGCTGCTGCAGAGGCA
>BGPT01003503.1:29169-41249 GCA_003297045.1 Symbiodinium sp. clade C Y103 | reverse complement strand
AATATCTCCTTGCATGCAAAAGCCACCATCTGGAGCTGGTGGAGAGAAGCCTCTACTGCTGTACGTTGGCCCAGGTCACACAAGCGATTGTACAAGAAACTTCTAGGGCGAAGTAATGTAGTACATATCTCCCATAAAGATGCTGCTGCCCTCCAGGTCGTCAATCCTGGTAGTGATATCACAACAGATTGGCCGCAGCAAGGCGGAGCGTATGTCGTGCCGAAATCGACGTTGAGAGATATTCTAACTACAATTGAAGTGCACCAATCTGCCGCAAACCAACTCCCCTTCGTCCAACCGCCGCCAGACCCCATTGCTCAAGGTGTTGCCACTCGTGCAATGTGGGACAAACTCAAGGCTGTCTGCCCCAAAGGTTCCTTTTATTATGGACCAATCTATAACCAAGAAAATAAAGAAGTTAGTAGCGCTGCAGACTATGACCAAGCTATGTTAGACACCAGAAACTTTTGGTTTGAACCACCGATAAGATGGGACGACCAATGGAAAGACTCCCTGCGAAAATATCAAGATTTATCCACGCCATGGAACCAGATAGATCCGCCCTCCCACACAGACTACCTCAGACAGATACTCAATACCAAAGACTCTGCTCCAGGACCTGATGGAATTCCTTATGCAGCATGGCGGTATCTACCACATGTCACCACCCAATTATTAGAAGCTGACATGGAGTGCATTNAAAGACTCTGCTCCAGGACCTGATGGAATTCCTTATGCAGCATGGCGGTATCTACCACATGTCACCACCCAATTATTAGAAGCTGACATGGAGTGCATTATAGGAGATACTGCGCCTCCTCCAGTACAGGTTGGAGTATGGATACCAAAAGCCAAATTGNATTATTAGAAGCTGACATGGAGTGCATTATAGGAGATACTGCGCCTCCTCCAGTACAGGTTGGAGTATGGATACCAAAAGCCAAATTGGGACCTACAGCGGACTTCTTTCGGCCACTTGGTATGCCTGACACACTTGACCGATTACAGGATGGTGCAGCAGCGGCAGTACTCTTCCAGCATACTCGAGACAACTTCCACTCATCCCAAACCATGCTCAACTTTTTGCGTGAACCTCAAATAGCAGCTAACAAGATACAAGGAGTATTAGATGACTGCCCAGAGGTCGTAGCGCTCTTCCTTGACTTGTCTAAAGCTTTTGAAAGAATTAATGCCTGGTGGCTAATCGAAATCCTTTATATCAAAAAAGCTTCATCCTGGATTATCAAACTTGCCACTCGCTTGCTTTTTGGACGCCAGATAAGACACAAAGTACAAGGTAGACTCCTTCCGCCTAGAGCTGTACTCTCTGGAGTAGATATGGGCAGATCTTCGTCAGTATTCTTCTTTTGTCTTGCCATGGACCCAATTTTCACGTTGCTTAATGCAATTCCGAAAATACTATCAGTAGAAGGATACGTCGATGATACAACACTTGCAGGTCCAGTTACCCACAATTTTGAGTGGATAACAGAGACTTTGCGTTACTTGAACAGTTGGAAGCAAGCAGGCATAGTAATGGACAAGCATACTTGTTGGAACTTGGCTATTCCCACAGACACAACTATCCCATTATGTACCCTACTGGACCTTTCTGAAGTACAGGATAAGTTAGAGTATCTATTTGAAGAAGGCAAGCCGACGCTCTTTGAATGTTTCATGAGTGCGCCCCCCTGCACGGGCACGATAATTATTTGCAGAGGCAAAAAGGCTATACATTTACCTCCACTTGAAATCCAGTCTCTACTCGCCAATGGGAGTCCCCTAGTTGGAAGGTTGGCCAGAGAAGAGTGCACCTGTAGAGCTAAAACCACGGTCGTCATCAATTGCTCTCTCCCACATAAAGCTGCATGGGAATTAGACAAGGCTGGAATCGGGCTGCAATGTATAGAACCAACCACCATTAATCTGGGGCTTATGATACGTTCCGGATGGACTTATGATGCCACAGGAGAATTAAGCTACGCAATGCCCGACCTACAACTCACAACAGTGATGCACAAACAAATTGCTAAGTTCAAAGCAAGGCTTAGTGCTGCCAAATGGGGGACGATGAGTATACGCACTCGTATAATTTACTTCAACAGCTTCTGCCTAAGCCTTTTCTACTACGTCCAGTCTTGGATACATTTCCCAGACCATCAACTCAAGCTACTTTACAAATTGATGAGTGAGTTCGTTCTTCAGAGACACTGGCTACCAGCTCAACACCTAGCCGGAACAGTACGTTGGCTCAAGATAGGACCTCTTCTGGATCCAGCATTGATGCAGGCTGTTGCCTCCCTTGGGTTTTTACACCGACGGGGCCTCACTATTAGCAAGATTGAGGAATTTGGCACACCAGAGGAAGATCCCCAAGCAATCCAAGCATATCGCACGTGGAAGATGCTAGAGCAAACCCTTCCTATCAGCACTATCCGANAGAGGAAGATCCCCAAGCAATCCAAGCATATCGCACGTGGAAGATGCTAGAGCAAACCCTTCCTATCAGCACTATCCGACAACTTTCAGCAATTGAAAATGATACGTCTATACCACCTCACAAAATGGCCAAAAGATTCAAACAGCACCTCTCTAAAGCGTATCTTGCTGACTTACAAACCAGAGCTTTTACTCATATCTCTCAAAGAATTCGTAAAAGCGGATGGCCTCATGGCCCTAGTGTTCCCTTCTTAGAGTGGTTGGCTAATCTTNCAAACCAGAGCTTTTACTCATATCTCTCAAAGAATTCGTAAAAGCGGATGGCCTCATGGCCCTAGTGTTCCCTTCTTAGAGTGGTTGGCTAATCTTAGCACTACCAAGGTAGGGAACATCCCACGCTTCACTATATTGAGATGGGCTCTCACAGAAGACAGCGATGTATGGCTTTTTGAGAGAGGCAAGCTGTCCCGTACGCAGATTTGTTGCCTNCATCCCACGCTTCACTATATTGAGATGGGCTCTCACAGAAGACAGCGATGTATGGCTTTTTGAGAGAGGCAAGCTGTCCCGTACGCAGATTTGTTGCCTGTGTGGCAGGACAGGTAGAAAGCACCCCCTTGGGGCCAGCTACGGGACAACTTGCAGTGACTGTTGCCCCAACTTCACGAACTGGTCTCTCTTACATATTGAAGAAGAAGAAAAGATTGGATACCAATTCCTTTTCAACAAAGCAATTCCCGAAATCCCAGAGTGCTTGAAGCCCTTGCAATCCATAGTAGAGGATAACCAACGAGAAGTTAACCAAGCACACNAATCCCAGAGTGCTTGAAGCCCTTGCAATCCATAGTAGAGGATAACCAACGAGAAGTTAACCAAGCACACACACTACCATGTGTTTTATGTAATACCGGCTCAAACTCCATCGACCACTGGTGCCAATTTTGCCCAATTTTACAGTTAACAATCAATGCGCTTCTTCCTACTGAAAACGAATGGTACCTACCTAGATGGNCCCAATTTTACAGTTAACAATCAATGCGCTTCTTCCTACTGAAAACGAATGGTACCTACCTAGATGGGATTGCAAGCCTCCGGAACTACCCGGCATCCTGCAAGTCATTGTCACATTCCATATGAGAAGGCTCATAAAAGAAAAGGGGGGCTTAACACCCAACCTCCCTAACTTGGATAACAGTACTCCCCTTGCTCAAAATGTGCTCGATATAGCAAGAAGATCCTATGCTGACATCCCCTCGGCCTTTATGTTGCGAGTGAAGTGCCCACCGTGTGGCGATGAACATAGATGTCTGCAAACAGACAAACTGAAAATCATTCAAACGCCAAAGATTGATCTTGATGCTGTGGTGTTACCGGGTAAAGGTATCCAAGCTAATGTATTTATTAAAAAAACGGATGAGGTGGCAATCCTCTCTCCCAGAGATCCCAGGCTTGGATTCCTCTTCATGCAACAGTTGAAAATCCCATGCCCCACTGTTAAGGTCTCATTGAGGCCTTACGTGTGTCAATGTGGGAAAATACATGTCAGGATCATTGCAGAAGAGGACATCTGTCCGGGTTTTTTCCTTACTATTGGATTGCATGATAGTAGCAACGTAGCTAATAGGCCTCCAACGCTGATTGTCCAGTTTGATGGTTCTTGTCATGCAGCAAACAAAGCAGGTGGAGCCGGTATTGCGGCACTCAGTGTCACAACTCAAGAGATAGAGTTAATATCATGGAAAGCTGTCGCACTACCAGAATGCACAGATAATGTCATAGCTGAGGCTGAAGCGTGCAAGCATGCCTTTATCACTGCGCAAAGAATAATTGATGCATGTCTTGCTCAACACCTCTTGTTTGACGAGGTATACATTCAAGGCGATATTCTCCCGATAATTAATTTTCTAAACAACCAAAATAGAATTAGGTCGCCGGAAGTTGTCCAAATCCTAGAAGTTTGTAGGAANATACATTCAAGGCGATATTCTCCCGATAATTAATTTTCTAAACAACCAAAATAGAATTAGGTCGCCGGAAGTTGTCCAAATCCTAGAAGTTTGTAGGAATATAATGACTCGTATGACAAAACAATTTCTCCTCCGATACCTACCTAGAGAGTGCAACAAGCTTGCTGACAATTTTGCAGGACAGGCAGCAGCCTTTGCCAAGACACACATGCTGGCAGCAGCGACGTCCATAGCAGTAAAATTCCCGTTTTGGTTGACGCAAAGCCTTGGCTTCTCACATAAGCAAGAGGGACAAGAAGGACCACAACATCAGCAATTGGTTGAAGTGCCCCTTTTAGGCACTACGCTTGCAAGAAAAGTTTTAACACAGTATCGACACTTACAACGGAAATTTAGTGAGTACTGTCACTATACTAATCAACAAGACGGAAATAATGTGGTGAGTTATAGACCTGTAGCATACGATGATGAAGGACGATTATATGCCACTAAGTTCTCTGGACAGTCGATGCCCAAGGACCTTAGAATTTCACTGTTCCATAATCACGTAGAGCTAGACATTAGCGGGGCGCATTATGAACTAGTACGTAGGCTATCTAAAGATGAGAGGCTACCACCAGTCCTCCAAATGAGAAAGTGGATTCAACGTCACATAAATCACATCTTGCTACCTTCGGCTGACAGTGACATCATCAAGAAATGGCCGCTAATTGTTATAAATGCGGCCACTCCGGAAAAGGCCATATTTTATCTCAAGGCACAGTTAGACACAGATATACCCTATCCACTTATTAAATTTGGAGAGAACTTAAGAACGGCAGCCCATAAAGTAATCCACTCGCNGGCACAGTTAGACACAGATATACCCTATCCACTTATTAAATTTGGAGAGAACTTAAGAACGGCAGCCCATAAAGTAATCCACTCGCTTCCTGAATGGGTACCAAAAAGAACAGGTGACTGGATTATAGGTACGGCTTTCCGATCTTTAGAAATGGTTGAGAAAACGCTCTGCTGGCAGGCTTTTCATTACCTTCACAGTNTGATGGGTTCTGGGTCTTCCCAGCTCCATCTCCAAAATTGCTGCAGGATCTCCACGAGTACCTCAATGGTCAATTTGGCCTCTGTAATACTGATCCGCCCTTATTTCGATGCACTCCAGTTGACCAAATGTTTGCACAAATTACTAGCAAATATGAACATTCTCCCTCCCTCCCCATTCTACCGCAACGCGATATAATAACCGGTCAAGAAACCATTCCCGGTACAGTTATCTCCAAGAAAAGAAAGTACAATCCAGACAACTACNNNNATAGGCTAGCCAAAAGAACGCAACGTAACAATAATCGTTGTCGAAAGCGAGGTGCAGAAACATAAATAAAATCCAAAACAAATCCAAAACAACAAGAGGCAGTTCTGGCCACATGCGCTTCCGTTAGTCGACAGTCATTACAAGAGATCAAATAGGGCAAAAAACCAACCCACGCTAACAGCCACCCTTTCAACGATGAGGTTGCTCAGAGGTAGCCTCTCCGAAGGTGGGTTTGAATGACACCAGTAAAGTAGAATAGTACCATCGATATAACCAACCCAACTTATGAGCGGCTGCTCGGAGGCAGCCTCTCCTGGGTCTATAAGAAAGAAGTATNAAGAAGTATCTGGGGATACGACCTCTATCTTCTTCTAACATGATGAAGTCTTTGGTGTACATCGAGTGGTTACCACTTAATAAGCAAAACCGTAAAACATTAGAGCCGCATCACTGCAATGTCGGGCATATTTATAAGCATTCTCGTAGAATCCATGCAAAGAAAGCTGTAATAGTAGAGTCTCAACCCAGCGTGTGTTATTGCAAGGAACTAAGAAAGAATGGTAATTTCTTCCTTCCATTGTTCTGCCTTTCGGTTCCTACTAATTGCTTGAGTTTCTCCTTTGTTCTTTGTGTTCGTTTGTTTTCGACTGGTTTTTTGTCTGGGATGGGCAATTGACAGCCATTACTTTCTTGCTCAATACTATGCTCCATAAGCTTACAATGACCAGTGATTCATGGCTCAAGTATTAAACCCTCCTTAATACGAAGAGGTAGCATGTCCGGCCCTCAGTTAGTTGGGAGTGACTACCATTTGTCCCTCACGTGAAAGCAACTAATGACTGGAACTTGCAAGCACAGTGACCTGCTCAAAGTCCAGTGAGGAAAACAAACAGTCTTGCGTTCCTACGAATTTGCGTAATCATCAACACTCACAGGAACCTGCTCTCCTTTCGCTGCGAACCGTCAGGAACTCAATATTGGAAGATATTGTCACAATCCATGCACCTTCAGCGAATCGGTCCTAAGAAGCTAGCTGAATGAAATGTCTTAGCTTGCTGACCTGACTGTTCATCAGGCGTCACCATGCCTGACTTTATTAGACTGTACATAGGAACCTAGAAACATATGATCAACGCTGGCTCTTAGTGCAAAATAAGAGTCCTCCCAAGTTGTATATTGAAGCAGAAAGGAACTTTGGATATGTCACAAAGCTATACCTGTGGTGCTGGNAATAAGAGTCCTCCCAAGTTGTATATTGAAGCAGAAAGGAACTTTGGATATGTCACAAAGCTATACCTGTGGTGCTGGCAACATGTTCGTACATTGTTAGCATGCTGCTGCCATTACAGACAACCCAAGTCACCGAACAGAAGTTACTCGGAGGCAGCTTCTGTAGCAGTTCCCTGCTGGAGCTTCATAAGGCATAGATNCTGCTGCCATTACAGACAACCCAAGTCACCGAACAGAAGTTACTCGGAGGCAGCTTCTGTAGCAGTTCCCTGCTGGAGCTTCATAAGGCATAGATCCAGGTGCAGCCATTGCCGCTGGGTACACAGCGGCAATGGTACTAACTTCAGCTAGCAATGAGCCTTGCACGCCTAGTGCAACTGTGATCTCTTCACGTATCAAGTGGGCTACCACAGGAGAAACTCTCATTGTGCTTCAGCCTGATATATACAAACTGGATACCATACTCGATCTGAAAAATGCCATCAAGCGCTTGTACACAGAGTTATCGATATTCCGGATCCAGCTCTATATTGATAGACTACAGATGCAGAACGAAGAGAACATTGTAGTTGGAGATGAAGATGTTCCCACCCACCTACTCTGTGTTTTAACTCCATTGAAAACTCCCACGCGGCATGAGAGTTGGGAATTACACCGTGCAATCTNCACCTCCTACAGCAGGGGCTGGATCCCAGCGCACCACTTCAAGCTGCGGGGGGACATTTTCATAACATTCTTACCCCTGCCCTTACAGTGGATAGCTTTACCAGAGTGCACAAAGATCAGGTTGACAACTACCTATACTGAGTTAATGAGTAACTCCGCTTTCGTCTAGTTAACCAGCCAGATGCCGAAGGATCCACTCCCTTGATCTTCGCTATACGAAGCAACTTCGTCCAAGGAGTGCAGGTGCTCTTACAAATGCGTGCTGACCCTCACCTGAGGCATTCAACGCAGGAAGCCTCGCCACTCTACTATGCGGCAAATATGGTCTCAGAAGAGAGTGTCTGCCTTTTACTTAGATGCCGGGTTAACCCAAGTGAGTTATGTATGCCATCAAGTATGAGCCAATGTGCAGAGGATTATAGGAGCAGAATCCTATCCTTCGTCGAGACAGTGCAGGAAACGAATGCTACTTGTGAGGATAAATGACCAATGCGTGAACCTGTCGAAAATAAAGCATGCCTGCTGAGGAAATCGACTGCAGCTATGTGCGTGCATGATGCAATGTGTATTAAATTGTCAGGTTTGGGATAGCTCATACAACAAGCAGAAACCGCCCAACGCATGGCTCAAGAACGAATTGTCGTATAATTGCCATCTACTGTCTACTGGAATATCTGTGTACCTGCCGATTATCCGCTGTCTGTCTATACCTGTTTGTACCTGTAACTGGCCTGGCCCTTAGTCTGTGTCATGTGAAGCAATCTTGCTGTGGAGAGATAATAATTACTGCATCTCACTGCATTTTGCTGTGACCCTGCATAGCGAAACCTGATCAGAGTCGAGCCCTTGTTCGGAACTCAGTTGCTACACTAATCTTGCTTATCAAGCAATCTCATTTAAAATGCAACAAATAATCGCAAGTCAACATTGCGATTGATAAATGAGCAAGAAAACGTGAATAGGTCCGTCCTAGTCACAAACACCTGAGCCTTTTGACCCTGAACTGCCAGGGACGGAAAGAGATGTGACCACAGCACAGGGTCCTAGCACTCTCTCTACATTAGGTTTCACCTTCGCTTGCTTTTATTGTCTCATTGGACCGTACAAAGAAGCCCTGAAATCCAAAATCAACTCTGACTCCTAAAGGCTCTTAAAGAAAACTTAGAGAAAAATTAGAGTCATTCCAAACGCCATTTCCAAACGGTCGCNACATTAGGTTTCACCTTCGCTTGCTTTTATTGTCTCATTGGACCGTACAAAGAAGCCCTGAAATCAAAAATCAACTCTGACTCCTAAAGGCTCTAAAAGAAAATTTAGAGAAAAATTGGAGTCATTCCAAACGCCACTTCCAAACGGTCGCACTAAGTATGAAATAACTTGGCGATGCCATGGAGTGATTCTCAGGGTGATTGCAGCATGTTGATGCAGAACTGCACTGAACTTGTTGCTGCCGTTTACAGATGGCTTAAGCCACCACACAGAAGTTGCTCGGAGGTAGCTTCTGTACATAGTCTNCACTGAACTTGTTGCTGCCGTTTACAGATGGCTTAAGCCACCACACAGAAGTTGCTCGGAGGTAGCTTCTGTACATAGTCTGCAAACAGTCCTTGGCCTGAGCGACATAGGGTTAAGACCTAGCGGTAGCCATGGCCATCAAAAGTATAACGGCAAAGGCACCGGCTCCAGACGATACTAAGCTTTGCACACCTAAAGCNAGCGACATAGGGTTAAGACCTAGCGGTAGCCATGGCCATCAAAAGTATAACGGCAAAGGCACCGGCTCCAGACGATACTAAGCTTTGCACACCTAAAGCAACCATGATCTCATCGCGTGTCAAGTGGGCCACTACAGGAGAAACCATTATAGTGCTCCAGCCTAGTACGGAGACGCTGAATACCATACTCGACCTCAAAAACCTTATCAAGAAGTTCCGCACAGAGATATCAATATTCCAGATCCAGCTCTATATTGGGAAACGACAGATGCAGGACGAAGAGAACTTTTTGGTTGAAGAGGATGAAAGTTCCAATCATTTACTCTGTGTCCTAGTCCCGTCAAGAAGTCCTACGCGACATGAGAGTTTTGGACTACACCAGGCAATCCGTAAAAGAAGTATCCGTGAGGTCGTTTCCCTTTTACAGCAGGGGTTAGATCCGAGTGCGCCATTTCGAGCAGCCGGAGGACGTGTTTACAATATTCTTACCTCTACCCTCGCATCGGATAATCTNCTTTTACAGCAGGGGTTAGATCCGAGTGCGCCATTTCGAGCAGCCGGAGGACGTGTTTACAATATTCTTACCTCTACCCTCGCATCGGATAATCTTGCCATGGTGCGTGGTGATCGAGTAAATAGCATGGAACTAACTAAAATGATCATTGAGGCGAAGGCTGATGTTAATCAGCCTGATGGTGAAGGAGCTACTCCCTTAATCTTTGCAATACGAAGAAACATTATCCAAGGAGTGGAATTACTGCTACAAGCACGCGCAGATCCTCATCTGAAGCATTTGGTACAGAATGCCTCACCACTATATTATGCTGCAAACGAAGTCTCGGAAGGCAGTGTTTACCCACTGCTAAAATGTCGTGCTGACCCCAGCGAATTATGTGTACCAATAGGNACTATATTATGCTGCAAACGAAGTCTCGGAAGGCAGTGTTTACCCACTGCTAAAATGTCGTGCTGACCCCAGCGAATTATGTGTACCAATAGGTATGCTTCAGTATAGAGATAACTATCTCAGTAGAATCCAGTCCACTGTTGAACAGGGCAAAGAGCAATGCCTTGAATGAGGCTGCAACAGCATAAAAACCTCATGCGTCAAGCTGTCCAAAAAGAAATTAAGCTTGCTGAGAAAGCCTACTGCAGTTGTGTACTGAAAACAAGCACCCCTTACATGTCAGACTGCACTATGCCAGATTTGGCTGTTGCGCTTGAATTGTGCTTGGATCATAAGGATGCTGCTACATGGCTCAAAAACGGANAGCACCCCTTACATGTCAGACTGCACTATGCCAGATTTGGCTGTTGCGCTTGAATTGTGCTTGGATCATAAGGATGCTGCTACATGGCTCAAAAACGGAACTGCCATATACTTGCCGCTCCTGTAACCTAGTTCACGGCCTGGCCCTGAGATCTTGTCTAGTGATTAGCTGCTGTTCTGCCCTGTTGTGATTTCCAAGTGCGTGTACAGAAAAGCTTTAGCAGCNTGAGATCTTGTCTAGTGATTAGCTGCTGTTCTGCCCTGTTGTGATTTCCAAGTGCGTGTACAGAAAAGCTTTAGCAGCCATTAGTAGTTACACGTTAACTTCACACGCGGCGCATGAGCAAGAGGCATATCAAAGGACCGCCCAAGCCACAGGAACCGGTCGCCTTTCAACTCCGAACTGCCAGGGACTTGCAGCGAAGAGATGTGATCACAGCACATGGGCCCAGAACCTATTTAAAACCAGCTGAATTGGACTCCAGTGAACTACCTGACGAGTACAGAAACTGGCTTTTAGTCACACTTGGTGACAATGAAGAGGTGCATCGGTACTGCTGGGCAGCCATTAGACCGCCAAGGAAAGTACAATGGGAGATTGATGCACAAGCTAGGAGTGATGGCTTTTTTGCGCCACATTATTATGTCCCATCAATACTTGAGCCAGCCAAGTTCTACCAGCGCAAGACGGGTGATGCCTGGGCACAAGGAAAACCTGCAGGAGATGCCTTTGGTCCCAGGCTCAACTTTCTTGTTAGACTTAGTGACTGCCTTGTGCACGAAGCAATGCCAGGTGTNCAATGCCAGGTGTCCAAGAATGGTTGCTCTTTTCCGTTACTACTGACAGTGGGAACACAGTTGAAGAACTCCTGAATGCGTGCATACAATGCACTGATCCATCGGTGATCAGAGAGGGTACGGTAGCTATGCATGGCGGCAGCAGAAGTAGTTGGCTAATCATGCCTTTTGCCCCCCTAACTTTCTTAGCCAAACAGGGCCAGATTGCAATCTTAAAAGAGGGACAAATAGTGCCAGCAATTGCCTCGGTAACTAACACCGAAGAGAAAATTCTGCTGGATGACCGAGCCATCATCATCATGGTTGCCATTACTAGCTTACCCCCTTTCGTCTATATATAGAAGCTCCAAAGNTAGAAGCTCCAAAGCAGAGACATGGCGAAGATCACATGCATACTATATCGCCGGAGAGACTGCCCTGTCGAAAAGGATACAAAGTGTGAAGAGCTAGTATTAGGGAATTGCAGTGGCCCATGTGAGCGTCAACTAACTGCGAAGGAATTAATGATGTTGCAGCCCCATGGCGCAGAGATAAAATTGACACTGCCGCTGCCGTTTCAGACACTCCAAAATACCAACAGAAGTTGCTCGGAGGCAGCTTCTATTAGTTGATGGTCGGTAGTAGTCTGCAGTAGCAATGGAGTCTACATCTACAGGATCGGCTGGTGATAACGTCCAATCCAC
>BGPT01003502.1:7294-37415 GCA_003297045.1 Symbiodinium sp. clade C Y103 | reverse complement strand
CACACGAAACGATACTTCGACACGTTTGAAACGACCAAAACATGCTCACCTTTGTGGCTTCCCCCATAGACACGGAGTTTTGGACGCCAAAACGGACGCAGACGGACGGCAAAGCCACATGAAACGAACACAGTCCAACCCCCAGACCCCCAAGGTAAAACGAGAACCCTTTGCTACGCANACGCAGACGGACGGCAAAGCCACATGAAACGAACACAGTCCAACCCCCAGACCCCCAAGGTAAAACGAGAACCCTTTGCTACGCATTCGGGAAAAAACACCTCTTGAATGAAAACCAACTTCATGTGCCGGTGAAGGGATGTTTACCTGGCATTCCTTAAAATCAAATGTTATCACATGGTTGGTTAATTGGTCATATTGTGTATCCCAGGTATCCCATCATTTTCCGTTATGCATACATAGTGTACAGTGTACATTTATCATTCTGGTTGATTCTGGTTGATTATATACCCCCACCCTGGGGGTGTCCCAGAATCGACCAAGGCAAGGCACAGAAGAATAGCTAAGTTGACACAAATAGTTTAGTTACGGTCTAAGGATGTCTAAGGGGGATATAACTATACTTGATGGATCTTAATGGGGTTTACAAACTAATTCGTAAACTCGGTTGGAAAATGAGGGGATAACAGGGGCCATGTCCAAACTTGGAAAAACCATGGCTGGTATTTGGTAGACAATTTACCATCATTTGCCGTGAATGTTGTGAGTTCACCACATGAGTAGGAAAAAAGATGGAAGGGACATCTGCATCTATCCGGGGCAAATGTCATGAGTTCCTATCCTGGAAATCCCCACTGGATCGCCTGACCAAGCTAGAGTAACACTGGTAGATGCAGTTCATAAGGAGGAACCCCAAGTTAGGATCCATGGTACTGGTCATGGGGACATCAATGGTGATTTGGGGGGCCACTGTCGGATGATCCCTGTCGAAGTTGATATATAGATGATTATAACCGCGTTACTAATGTTACTACTCAAAAAAAAATCACCTACATTTTGGGGAAATTTGGAAGATGTTGTTTCTTTTTCGGGTTGGGCATATTCCAACATCAATTCGTGGATGGCTTGAACCGTAAGAATTTCAGCTCAATGAAAATTTTAGAAGCGATTTGACCATGAAAGATGGGTTGCATCTCTGGATTCCCAGGGACGGTCAACTCATACCTTTCATACAGCTTCTACCACTGGTGTTCTGACCCACATGGTTGAATCCCGATTTTGATTGGTCTGATATACTGTAAATGATATATGTACATTTATAGAGGTTCTAAGTGTTTCTCCATGCATATACAGTAGGTGCCTCTATCATGTCCCCACTTTTAACTACGGGTTCAACTCCCTAGCTTGCTTCACATTCCCTTTGGTTCCAATCTCCGTATTGACGGGTCCAAATCCAAATGTCTGATGATTGCCTATGTTTACTCAGTTGGTGTTTGTCTGAAAATAGGTTTCCCCGAAATCCAAAGGATTATCAACACTTTCCCCATTAAACTTGTAATAAACTAGGGTCTATAACATTCTTGGACAAACCCGTATCGATTTTTCATTAGTTAAATCCCTATTGTGGATGGTAAAATCTCCTTTTTGGATCCTTTTCGATTGTTGAATCCCTCTGTTTGCTGAATCCACATGTTTGTTAGTTAATTTGTTGATGAAAAGTGATCTAGCCAAGCTCAACGAGCCACACCACAGTAACTCTCGCCTTGAACCATTAAGCACTGCGAGGAAATGACTCAATGTATGAGAATGAATCAGAATCCTATATATATATATACCCCAGGTGATTTTAAAAAATGATAAATGGATGTTCACCCTAACCATGGTAGTATAGTTTTTGGCAAACCCCCAGATCAATACTAAAATGCCACCATCAGCTTGTCTGCAGCTTCGCCTAAGATTCCTGTTCGAAAACTAGGTGCCAAACATCGAAGCAAAACAATTCATTTGAGGTGTACACCATTTTTGGACAAACCCATCTCCGTCATTCATTGATTGTTGTTGACGATGAAAATCCTAGCTTGAATTGTTGAATCCCTATGTTTCATGGTTAAATCTATGGTTACACACTCCGGTATTCAAACGTGGCAGTTAAACCAAAATGAAAGCCCCATCAAATCTATTTAAACGTCATAAACTCACCAAAAAGTTCTGAAGTAAATCCTTGGACCACTTGGGCACCTTTTCCCAATGCAGTGCCAAGGAGCAAACAGTGACAACAGAGAAATGAACATCCTTTCACAAACCATCCTCGGTCAGGGTTTGGGGACATTTGACCTCCAAGAAAACAAGCATACGACTAGTACAGCACAACACAGTGGCAAAAGTTTCAACGATACGAAACCTATAGGAGAAGTTGGTTGTTGTGAATCATGGATGGCAGAGCGAACCCACTGATGCACGGAAAAAGTGGTTGAGGCTCTGGCGTCCTTCTCTCTTTCTATCCCTATCTCCATCTGCCACCATCTCTCTGTGTCTTCTTCTCTGGGTCCCTCCTATTTCTCTCTCTTTCTATCTATTTCTCTCTCCCTCTCTCACTATCCCTATCTCCCTATCTCCCTCTACCCTTCTACCCTTCTACCCTTCTACCCTCCTTCTACCCTTCTACCCTTCTACCCTTCTACCCTTCTACCCTTCTACCCTTCTACCCTTCTACCCTTCTACCCTTCTACTCTTCTCTCTCTCTCTCTCTCCCTCTCTCTCCGTCTGCCTGCCTGCCTGCCTGCCCGTCCATCTATCTGTCTATCTATCTATCTACCCATCCATCCAGCCATCCGTCCGTCCGTCCGTCTGTCTGTCTCTCTGTCGCTCTGTCTCTCTGTCTCTCTGTCTCTGTGTCTGTCTGTCGCTCTGTCCAACCGTCTATCTGTCTATCTGTCTGTCTGTCTATCTACCTGTCTGTCTGTCTATCTGCCTATCTGTCTATCTGTCTTTCTGTCTATCTGTCTATTTGCCTATCTGTCTATCTTTCTCTCTCTCTCTCTCTCTCCTTCTCTCTCTCATCTTCCCATCTATCTTTCTTTCTATCTATCTGTCAATCTGAAAGGAATCAATTCTGCGAGGCCTCCTTCAGAAGTCGAAGTTGACAGGCCCAAAACGAAGCAATTCTGCGAGACTTCCTCCAAACATGGATGTTCAATGATGTTCAAAGCTCCAAAACGGAGAAATTCTGCGAGACTTCCTTCAAGAATGGAAAGTTGAGCGTGCAGCTGACGGCCTTGTACCAATGCATGTTACGATTTTTGCATCCCATCTCTCTAAAGTACTGCGCCTGCCACGAAGAAGTGAAGCCAGGTCATACGAAGTGCTGCACCTGTCAACCAAACTCATCTTAGCAAACCTGAAGATCTGATGCTCCACAATGCAACCCCTCTCAGGAAATCAGCGCCCTGACTTCCTAACATCTCTGATGAAGATGTCTCATGTACCGTGCCTGCCAGGCAAAAAGCATCTTTGCAAATCCTCTTTAAACGTCCCACGCCTGCCATTTTTTTGCGACTGCCACCGAACCCTCAAGTTTTGCTCACTTTTGGCAAGGTGCAGAATCCATTGCGCCTGCCACGAAAAATGCCGCTTGAACGTCCAAAAGTGGCGCGAACATGTGTTCCTTTTTGACTTCGAAATGTGCGTCGCGCCACAGCGGCGCACACTTCTTGAACATCTCAACTTCCAAAATGCGGCTCTTGAAGTCTTAGCTGAGGTGTTTTTAGCATACAGTGTTTCGCGACATTTCTACCTTTCCGCGCGCTTTGATCTTCTTCCTTCTCACTCTGTCTCTTCTCTGACTTCTTCTCTTCAGACTCTTTCTCTTCTCTGACCCCGCTCTTCTGATTCTTTCTCTTCTCTGACTCTTACCACCTCTGCTGCTTCATCTGTCCATATTGCGGGAAGTTTGACTTCTAAACTTCCTTCGACAATAAAATTTCCTTCGGGTGAGCCCCGCGTCCCGCGGGTATACATGATATAGTACATTCATAAATACACATCATGCGTCTGTATCATCTCTGCACTAGCCTGGGAGACTAGTGCCACTCTACAAGATTCTGCTGGAAAAGTTGACCCATATCTAACCGTCACGTTTATGTACCGGTGATATGATAGGAATATGATGGGGTATACTGTGAATATCTGTGAATGGGGTTACACCCAACCATATATAGGGATATACTGGGGATGATATACAGCAATTACTGATGGTGAGGAAATAACGGGATGTCATGCATTTCCTAATCAGCAGTTGATGGGGCGACCATGATGGGATGCTGAGGATGGGGATATTATGTGATATATTGGGATATAATCCAATATCCTGGGGGAAGCCTTTAGAATATGATGGAATTTGGTTAAAAAGCTTATCTATGGAGATGAAAATTCCTATTTTCAATCGGGAAAAAAACATATTCCAGAGATTTCCATGTTGTGGGATTCCTGATGTCCAACCCTGTGCGCCCATTTGTGGAAACGGGCGGTTTCTCTCTTTGCGTTGATATGGGACTGGGGTCTCACCACTTCACTTCGACATGGCGAATGGGACATCCTTTAAAAAGGCAATTTTTTAATTTCCATGGTTAGTGGCATAATTCACCATTTCAGTTGAAGTTTTTAAACCATTTGACAGTTTTTTATTGGTGAATTAACCCAACGCAACTGCCCAATTCTACACATCAGGTCGTGGGGAAAAAGCACCACTTCGAGGATTTTGTTTTCGTGTGATGATAAGCAGTTGATGATATAGACCCACTTAGGGGACTTTAGAACCTAAGTTACTAAGCAACTAGATACTAGCCTCTGGTCAAACCTGAAAATCCTCCATTTTTGGTTGACTTTCTGCCCTTTTTCCCCATTTTTCCCACTTTTTTGCAACCGTGACGAAACCGAGCCGAGTTGCGTCGGAATGTCGTGGGCCGATCCCCGTGGGAGCGCGACCCTTTTGGACCCAAAAAAATTCACCGGGCGGCCAAGCGGCAGAAATCCTCCAAACACGGAGAAACCAGCCAATTGAAGATGGGGATGTAACCAACCATAAATGGGGATATACTGAGGATGTAATGAATTATGATGAGAACATGATGTCCACCTAGAATATATGGGGATATATCATGTGGATACAATATATTCCCCTTTATGCTTGGCTCTATTGCCATCTTTAATGGTTGGCTTCTAAAAATGACAATATATATAGAGAAACCCAAACATTAAAAATGGAGATAGAATGGGATATAACTAACCCATCATTCATAGCCATTCAACTGGGATATAATGGATATTTATAGTCATTTAAATGCAGAAACATTGTTCAGATGAAGATATGACCAACCATCAATGGGAAGGGGGGATGGTTCACCTAAATCCTAACCATCACGAAAACAGTGGGGATTTATGGGATACAATGGAACTTGTCATGGGAAAATGATATAATCTAGAAGATCTAGAAGATATACTAGAAAAATGATTGGGATCTTGTGAAGTATAATGATAGAATCTATCTATATACATATACATATAAGCAACAATTGGAAACTTATTAGGAAGTCCCCAAATTAAAATCTATCGGAAATCCCAGCTCATGGTTGATGATGATCCCCAAGTCGAGGATAGTATTGCCCTACAATCATAGCCGGGGTTTTGAAATTGCCCAATGATTGTTGGGGAATGTTGGGAGGTGAATGACAGCTCACATGTCTAAATAATGCGTCAAAATGGTCCATACTGGTTTGTCTGAAAACAAGGATTAGTCATAAGTTTCCCCAGTGAAGAACTATGAAAATAGCCATTTGGGGGGTCTCCCAAATTTTCAGACCCAAGAATCATATTGTTGGTTATACTTATAGCCCACTAGTATCCCCATTATTATCAACAGAAATCGCTATCAAAATCAATATATACGTATAGCAAAATGGTCCATTTGTTACAATCATTTGATATTTATCAAAAATATAGCATATATATATGTGTGTAGATATAATATGTGCAGTATGCATTGTCTAAAGAACACCACAACAACAACAACAACAACAACAACAACAACACCAGCAGCAGCAGCAGTAGCAGCAGCAACAACAGCAGAAACAGCAACAACAAGAACAACAAGAACAAGAACAATGATCCATATCAAAATGTGTATATACATATATGTATAACTATGTATACATGGGTGTGTCTGAAAATGGTGTATACCCTCACACGGCAATTCTGCGGAAGGGAAAATGATCATTCTCCATGTAGGGGGCCATGGTATCATCCCATGGGCTGAAGTCTACAGGTTTTTTTGCCACAAATGGAGTATAGTAATCCCCATATAACATATATAACTGGGTCACTAGGTAGAAAAGTTAAGAGAATGTCAGGATGGTCAATTGATAAATCGGAAATCTATGAACCATCATTTGTGGTGAGGGTCGTTGTGAATGGCACTCTCATTGTCCCAACTCCCGAGACAGGATGCCAGTGCAGCTTCAGGGGTCATGTACTCGCACAAACCTTGGCAGCTTGTTGGGATCAGCAATGATTTCAACAACCCAAAAGTTGAGAATCATTCAACATGTCAAAATGAATAGGACAGCCCATAAGGAATTCCCAGTAGTATAAGGTCCTATACTCATCAACCAATAGAGGGGTTTTGAAGACTGCTCAAACAGGTTGACATCACCACAGTGAAATCAACTTCGGATGTTTTGGGGCCAAAAAAAAAGGATGTTTCACAGCCCAAAACAGAGCAAGAAGGGGAATCTTTGGAGACGTCCAACGATCTGACGATTTGAGATTTTGGAATCCTCTAAGATCGGGTTGATTGATTTCATTGGTCTAGGAAAAATAATGCAGGAAAGCACCATGTTTGATGGGAAACAAAAACCGTGGTTTCTTGCTGTAAACCCGATGATAAAGTTTGAGAGCATGGCTGATGTCCTTTCCTGGTGGCGGGTGCCTTGGAAATCTGTTAAAATCTGGGAGAGGGGAAGCATGGCATCCCAAAAAAATCGGATAGTTATTCACATTTCAACAGAATCCTTCCTGATTGTGGTCTTTCTGGACAGGGAACACGCGGGCACAACAAGGGTGTATCAGGGTAGGGGTCTGACCTGTAGCTATAGTCTCCTATGGGTACAAAAAAAGAGAGCATTCACCAAGATCTGGTGGAAAAAAAAGCCGGAAGATCGACTTTTTGTGGAATGCACCTTGGTGTTCTTTTTGCAAAATATCCAGAGTTAGCTGATTAGTCAGCTGCATTCCAACAGAGCAAAACAAAAGTATATAATCACAACAATAAAAATGACAACAATAACAACAAATACGAATCACAATAACAATAATGAGAATAGAAAAAATACCCTCCAGTAAATTAACATAAACCCTGGCATTGGGATTGGAAGATTAGAGTTTCCCCCGAAAAATGCCAAACATTTTAGGGTCTGGAGCACCAGCTGAGTAGCCCGGACCCATCCCTCTGGACTTTCCATTCTCCTGGAAGATGCGCAGCCTCAAGCTGCGAGCTGCGCGAGCTGCGCCAGCCGGTGACATCCGGTTGTACTTCGTGGTTGACCCCCCGGTGTCGGTAAACACATGGCTAGTTGATGAGGATTATCCCGCAAAAGATGCTTGATTACCAGTGGTTGCTGAAATGTTCACACACATGGAACAATGCATAACTGGAATCTATCATGATCTATTCCCATTTCAAAGATGGGTGAAAGCACATAGGTATCAATGGGTAGGATTATAATCATCGCAATGGTAAACATTCATAGACCATTGTGAACCGGTCTATTTCAAAGCTGGAAGTTCCGGATGTCCATCCCCATGGGCATCATGTATGGATCAACACCCTGGCACCCTAAACACCTAAACACCAGAACAGCTATGAATAGCTATGAGAATAGCATGGGAATCATTGGTAATCCCTCCAAGTATTGTGTAGGTTACGACCCACTGTCAAAACATCCCAAACTCTCCCCATCTGCCTTCGCACATTACCAGCTCGCTCGAAGAAGCGCTTCAACGTGGCCTTCGGAGAATTCACCAGGGTTTTCATGGGGGGTTCAGCACAAGAAATGGAAGGGAAACAACTCAAATGCTGCCCCCAGTCACCTCGAATCCATTTCTTTTCAGTCATCTCATCATGTTTTCAATACCCACAGTGCTTAGTTGCACTCTTCCTTTCAGTTCGCCATCCCTCATTCTTGCTGGTAGTATCCGCCATGATTATCAAAGCATCCCTTACTTGCATTATCATCCGACATGGTAAGTGGTACATGACAACCATAACAGTCGAAAAAAGACACCACTTTGCTACAGCCTTTCCACAATCGTACTGCAGGCTGAAGGAGACCGACGGTGAAAAAAGGATCACATCAACTACTCATGCCAGGTGAAATAATGATTCAAGTGGTTATATAATACCATGTGTTTCATGTGGGCAACCCAATGCCATAAACCTACCATTTGGGGGATGGTTTATACAGTCTATACCACTTATAAAAATGGTGATGATTTGGGGGATGGTTTATGGCATTGGGTGAATCCCACACTCATAGAAATAACCATCAGAATCCCCTCGGGGGTGCCCATCTTCTGTTGGCGCAATCCCCCATGATTTCTTGGAAGACCTCATGCTGTTTGGCTTGGCACAACGACTGTCACAATCCCAAATGCCTACTTGGATGGGCATCGCCTTGCGTTTGTGGCTTGCAACCCATAGTTGCGCAACACAGACATAAACCATGTATAACTGTATAGCCCATTGATCTACCCCATGAATCCAATGCATTTATAATTTAAATGAGCTATCTTCTATGGGTGTGTCTGAAAATGGGGTATACCCTCAATTACGGCTGTTTTTTTGGGAAAATGATGAGAAAACAATGGATTTAGGGGTACCCAAAAATTTCAAACAAACCCATATGGACATTGACCTCCTTGAAACTAAAAGATCCACTGACCACACGCCGCTCCCAGCCTCGCTGACTCGTGTGGGCGCATTATGAAAAAAGACACAATGCCTCCGAGCAGCCTCCCAGAGTTCGGGACCCGCAAGTCGCGGGATCCAGGGTGATTTACCCTCCAGTAAACATACGAAAAACCATGGAGATCCCTGTTTGCTTCACCGGAACTGATTTTCAAATGCTGCATTTTCCATATCTATATTACTTTTCTGGAGGGTAAAGACTCATCAACTTCACCCTATCCCCAGCATTGGGACATAACAAACCAAAAATGTAGATCATTGCATTCAAATCCCACTTAAAGTTAAATGGTTGGCATTCCATAAATTTCCATTTAACTTTTAAACTACTGAGGTAGTTGAATGGTCGTCATTCCCTTGTTATATAATTGAATATTGTCTCACTTATAATTGTCCTGGTTTACTATAAATATAATAACAACTTATACATTTTCCCATTATTGTCCCATTTCCTAGTTGTAATCATCATCCTGCTGTTAATCAGAATACCACTAAGGTAAAATAACTAGTTAAACTTGAAGCTAAATGGTTATCATTACCTAGTTACATGGTTTTCGTATGCTATTATTATCCCACTAATATTAGTAAAGCAATAGTAATGCTTTTTTGGGGGATTCCAACCATCAAAATATGACGGGTTCATGACATTGCTTTACTAATATTACTTAACAATCATAAACTATATATTCTTCAGTGTTATCCATCGTTAATCATTATTAACCATCATTAACCAGTGTTATTTCCCGGTTAACCTTCCTACACTAACTGGATGGGTATATAGCTTAATCCCGTGGTTTAGTGGACGATTTACCCATATTGAAGGGACAAATCATCAGCATTGGTCATTATTAACCATCATTGTTCATGATCATCATCATCATTAACTATCAATCCACTATCAATCATTACCATTGGCCGTTCTTTAGCACTATGACCCATTATTAACCAGTATCACTTCCCAGTCAAATTCACTATTAATCATTATTGTCCATCATTAACCAATAGTAATATATAGTAATCATTATTAATCATCATTGTCAATTAATAACCAATATGACAATGTAACCAATTCATATTTTCAATCCAAAGCCATCATCTTAATCTTAATCATGATGATTTTCCAGTTTCTGTTTCAACCAGTGAACGAAAATATACCTGGAACAAAGATATGATAGAAATATCCTAACGATTTTCCAGTATAACATATCACCAGCATAATTCTTTTTCAACTATACTAAGGACAATATACTCAAAAAATGCCAAATATATGATGTCTCAGTATTTCCAGTACAACCAGTTTTAAAATAGAAATATACCAAGGATATCTAAGGATTCTCCTTTAAACGTTTAAAGAACCCCCCACACCACCGCGTCCACCGGCTGGCGCCTCCTCGCCCGCCTCGTCGAAGGGTGGCGGTGGTGGTGGAGCGGAGGAGGCGATGCGCTGCACCAGCAGCGGGCCCTGGAAGCCACGAGAAATCGGTGGTCACAGATTTATGTGATTTATGTATGGTTTGCTGGTATATAGATGGTGTAAATGTTGATATCAACAATGAGATAGTGTATATGTGTGTAATATATCATTGCAAGTATATACTATAGATGGTCTATTTTCGATTATGTATGATAGATAACAATGAGATTCCACTTTTTTGCGTGAGTATCTACTATAGATAACAATGATGTGTTATCCTATAATTTTAACTGATTAGTAGATCATACTGGCTTGTTTTATATCCTCATCAGTTGGGATCATCATCCCAAATAGGCTCGAAAATACAAAATGTTAGAAACTACACACTAGGAAGGTTCTTAAGCAATCACCAGATTGTGAGCAGCTATGAACCAATTCTTCACAACAAAACGTCTCGGTTTTGTCAGCTTCCAATGTTCAGCGTGGAAAACCTCTCTCAACCAGTTTAAATAAACTAGAGAATTATAGAGAATTATACACACTGAACAGCCATTAACAATGATAGCCACTCATAAACCAGTTGCAAGGTGAATGTAATGCGTGTAGACTCGATATTAAACCTAGCATTTAGGAATAGTTCGTACAATCCATTTATGGTGATTTGGGGGTTGGTTTATGCCATTGGGTTTACCACATGAATAGATTGACCCTTGACCCAGTCACCCACAGACCCACTACTTGACCTCTTCCTCCACGGGCGGCTCCCTTGGCACACGTGTTCGCTAAATTTGGCTGATCTAAGCGGTCAAAAAGGATGGCTGATTCATGGAGGATCCATTAACAAAAACATGGGGTAATAGTGGATTAATTTCCGATATTGTTTGAATGGAGGATCGATTTTCACATAGTTTCACTCTTAGTCTTTATAAATCTACCTGGGGTAAATCAACTCATAGTAAAGCTGTCCGTACCGGGATCTTCTTGACCATTTTATTCAACTAATGGGGGGTCCACAGTTAATAAACCATCCCTAACTTGTGCTAAATGAAACTGGGCCCCACTTGGGATGATTCAGAACATCGTCGCCGTTTGTGATTGACAATTGGGGGGATCCCAGCTCGAGATTCTGTGCTCCAGTCACCGCCACCACCACCGCCATGATAATCATCATTGTTATCATCACCATTATCAGCATCATCATCAGTTGACCATCGCTCATGTGCAAAAAGAAACAAAGTTCAAATTTCAAGTCCTACACAAGTGGCCACGCCCCTGAAATCTTCTTCTCAGTTAGGTTTCACCTTACCTACCGGATAGTCATCCCAGGAATCGTTAGTGGATGCTCATAAGCGTTGAAATTGGCAGATTGATCAGATTGATCCCCAGAAACCATGGTTTAGTAGGGGATGAGATCACATATTTAGGACCATAGAATGGGAGTGTTTGATATTAGGGGTATGGGATTATTCATTGGGTGGTACAGGGATCCCAGGTAGTCACCCCAACATTGTGCCGGGGATGCCCAGCCCCATGGAACTCCGCACCCCATCCATCCCGAAAAGTCACCCCAAAAGTTTCGGCTAATGTAAACGCAACACAAACATGGACAGAATGAATTCCCAATTTTGACAAATCCTGATATTTCCATTGCGGGAAAAAGTCACCCCATCGAATCTCCGCATGGAAAATATTTTTTGATAATATGCATTTTCAAGTCAAAACACCATGTGAACGCAAGATTTATGAGTATATGGGGAAAGATAGTCGTGCAATAAAAAACATTGTGAACGCAACAAGTCAGTGGCGAACGAGATGGCGAACGAGATCCACATGTTTGATCTGGAACCGGGGTTTGGATCGACTATGGTCAGAATGATTGTGGGCGACAAAAATGGAAGTTTCATGAGTGCATCCCCAACCTGAACGCAGCAAATATTGAAAACTCCAAGTGAATGATGTTGTCATGGAAGGTTTTGCAACTATGGGAAAGACAGCGGAAACAGTAGCCTGAGAACGATTGTGCGCGAAAAAACTGGAAGCTACATAGGTGCTATCCCCAACCTGAACGCAACAATTTTGAACACTCCAAATGAATCGATGCTGTCATGGAATGTATCGCAGCGATGGGAAACGCAATGGAATCGATGCTTTCAAAGTACCATAATCATACAAAAGCATCCTTCTTAAATGCTACCCCCCAACTAAACGCAATGCGGGGCGACTTTCCGTATTAGACTTCTGCAGCTAACTCTGGTACTTGCCCTTGGACGGGGCGACTACCCGATCTAGGTGTATATGGCAAAGAAACACTGTACTATTTCCCTCAAATTGCTTCTGGGAATCATTTGGAACCCGCGAAGACAATGGGTTCAGAAGATGATTTTCCACATCCGGAAATTTAATTTGCTGCTTCCAGGTTGACATGGTAAAGCCAAAAAGAACCCATTCCCAATGGTATCAGGCAGGGTTCACCAGAAAAACACGCGGATTATTCTTGTGTCTACATCAACTGGGAGAGAATTACTCTCATCTGTTGGTCTTGACCTTCCAATTTCTGTGGCTATCAAGTATCATCGGTCGCAGCAGATTTCAGGAAGATGACCCCCTCATGATTATCAAATGATATATCCCTATCCCGTAAGAATGGATGATCATATCCTGATCTTGGATATTTTTGGATGATTTAACCTTCCATTTTGTAAAAGGCCATTATCTGGATTCTGGATAATTTTTAACAGTACAAGGTCTACAGATTTCATATGGCAAATCCTCGATACCCAGACAAGACAATCTCATGTTTTCGCGTCTTGGTCTAAAAATCCGAAATGAATTGACCCTACACTACCTGCTCAACCAAGCTTGGCTCAGGTATCAACGTTGTGGCTGGTGCATCCCAGTTCATCCCCATCGTTCCCAGGAAAAATCCTCATTTCGTTGATAACATCACCATGTTTTCATCATCTTCTGGGTAGAATCAGCATCTATCAGCATCTTTGTTGGTGGCTCATGAAACTACCCCCAGATCAAGCCATCCACCCCAGGTTTTCTGGGGCCAGACCCTGTAAAGACGCGACGACTTGGGCGAGGTGGCTCCACCTGTGGTGGATGATGGTCATTCCACCATGAATGGGATTCATTACTCATATCACACACATATGTCATGGTCAAGTTACGTATGGGATATGATGAACCATTTTTTAACGCTTTACATGTATGTATATATATATGTATATGTATATATATATATGTATATATGTATATATACATGGATAATATATATATATACTTATATTTATTTATCATGTCCGCCTATGAGATAGAATATGCAAAATCTCAATTCCTGAGTTGAACTCAACCGAAAAAATACTTAGAATATATCAATAGGTGGATAATAGATACGGTACTAAACCATCTCTTCTGGGGGTGGAATACTTTGAGCCATATCCATTTTTCAGAACAAAATGGTGCATGGCTATGAATCACTTCAGTCACTTGACGTGGCCAATCTTAGATACAGTACCTAGTTGGTTGATTAACCTATCAAACCTCTCACTTCAGGATTGCTTGGACTAACCATCCAAGCTGCATCCAGCTCTAAAATCACCCCAGTTTCGCCTCACGCGTTTCACGCGCTTCACGCGCTTCACGCGCTTCACGCGCTTCACGCGCCTCGCGCCTCGCAGGGTTTGGGGGAAACGAAACTGATATACAACCAGCAAATCCAGTGAAAAAATAATGGGTTGGCACCCAAATGCACTTATTTGTTCGAAGAATTGGCAGCTTCGAAAGTTACATCTTTGGATCATGCAGGGTACAAATTTGCATGTTTATGTGAATATACATTGCGCATATGCGTGTGCGCGTGTGTAAATACATATATTTTTGTGTGTAGTGTATGTGTTTGTGTTATATAATATTACTGTTGAATACTAGATAGATACAGTACGGAAATAGATGGACAAATCAGTAAATGACGCAACGATTGGGAAAACAAGATGACGGTATGTTTCAAAAAGATAGTTCAAGAAAAAACCTGATCCACGGCGCCCTCGTCTGAGAGCTGATATTCTGGAGAATTTCGAAAAAAGTGGAAAGACTGGATTTGAGCATTGCCCTGAGACAGTCTAAGATCCAAGATTGTATTGGAAAACCTCAATTGCGTGAAAGAAAAATCGTCTACGCAAACAAATGACAGAGCTATCATTGCCATGATGGCTTACTTGAGAATCATACTCTGATGTCTGGTGGCCAACCTTAGACAACCTGGAGCCTCAAAATGGCAAGAGATTATATAGTTTGTATTAAACTACCATCAGGGCTGTCACAGATGTTGATGAAATCCTAATTTTCGATATTATTCCTTTCCCTACAGCAAGGTTTCTCTTATTTCTTACAGTGCTCATTGCTGCTGGTTCATCCCACTCGTTCCGCATTTGTCCAGCTTGCAAGTCATCGTGTTTGTTTCCAGACTCACAATCTTCAAACATTTTTACAACTAATAAAAGAACATGTATAAAGATGTGTAGATATATATAATTATGTATACAATATAAATTAATATTATATATATATATATATAAAGTACAGTTCATGTGGCAATTAAACCGATCACACATTTTACCCATGTTCATATAACCAACCTCCCCATTTTTTGGAAACGGTGGGTGGGTAAACCTATCAGCCCTGTCCCCCAGAAACGCGTCAGTCAGCTGTCCGTCACTCCTGTTGTTCCGACCCGTGAGCACCACAGGCATTGCACCCGCCCTGCAAGGGAAATGGCGGCTGTGGGCGAAATGGAGATACTCTCTGGTAATTAAACGTAGCTATTGAAAATGGCCATTTATAGTGGATTTTCCCAGTAAAAATGGTGATTTCCCATAGTTATGTTAGTTTACCAGAAGGTATTCATGAAATGTGGCTATGAGTCAAAACCCCAATACTCTAGGTACCCCAAAATAGCTGGTTAATGGATGGTTGTTCCCCTAAATATGGTAATAATATGTACCAATAGGTTTTGGCCCATTCCCATGTCATTTATCCATCATAAATATTAAGCCACTAGTCATTAAGCCGTTGATCTCGTTTTTCCCCCCATGTTTGTTCGCATTTAGCCATGAATCATTCATCATTCATATCAATGGGATGTTCATGATTAATGGCAATGGATCGATCAATGGCTGTTTCCTATTTCCATTGATCAAGAAATGGATTGGTGCAAAAACTTCAAGGGTGAAACTTCCCTGTTTTTCCAGCAGAAATCAGTAGAAATTTGGGAGGGATGTCAAAATCCTGAAACGATTTTCATGGATTCTTTCTCCTCAACCCATTCTTGGGAAACGATGGGAA
Source organism: Symbiodinium sp. clade C Y103 (assembly GCA_003297045.1). Lineage (NCBI taxonomy): Eukaryota > Dinophyceae > Suessiales > Symbiodiniaceae > Cladocopium > Cladocopium sp. clade C. The sequence continues at coordinate 21,678 of BGPT01003502.1, read as the reverse complement.
TTGCCAACTGGGTTGATCCCACAACTCAGAAAAAGGGAACTTCACTTTGAAAAAAATGAGATCATCCCAAATTGCTGATGATTCACCTTTCCCAGTTTTAATGATTTAAAGTGTACCAACATGGTGCAGACTGGAAAATCCACCATTTACAGAATAGTTTCCGAGCTATTAAGCTCCATTTATATATATATATATTATATATATTATATATATGGGATTCTCAATTGCCACGTTTGAGGACACCGGAGGGTAGAATAGATGATCATACTTGGGTGCAACAATGGGTAGCCCCCTGCAGAACTCTCACCGCCCAAGTCTTATCAGGAAAAAACAACAAGTGATTTCGGCTCCAAATTAATCTACCTATGGACCCACAAGATTACGTATGGTAAGTATTGAATTGAACTCAGAGAATTTTGTGGTGCTGAATCATTCAACTAAAGTCATTTTAATTCATGCGATATCACCATTAGATGGTTGGTTATACCCCATTACATCCCATAGAATAAACACTGTAATTAATCATGATTTCAAAAATTCTTAATCATCATATAATCATGGTTGTTATACCCCATTGTAACGAACATTTCACGATTTCTCGGTCATTTCTCCCCGAAATTCAAATGCTTTGGCTTTCCCGGCCTCGGTCGCAGCCGCGCCTTTCGCCTCGGTCGGAGAGTGATTTTGACCCCTTGACCCCCCGTTGCCCATGAAAATTACCTATTGTGGGACAGAATATTACTAAATCATGGGTATATAACCAACAATAATGGTGGTTAATAGTGGTGAATAATGACTAATAGTGGCTTATAGTGGAATATAGTGTTGGTGGTTAGTTACTATTATCATTAGCGTCTTGGGCTTATCAACCACCACCTACTTTGGAGCTTCACTTGTGCCCATGACCAAAAGTTCAAGTGCCTAATGTGGGAAAACCGATAATAAGCCTACCATTAGGGGATGGTTTGTACAACCCATTTCTGGTGATGTAGGGGATGGTTTGCGGCATTGGGTTTGCCACATTACAGTAAGTTTGGATATGATCCAAAAGCGAATGATTTTGAACCAGAATTGGGGGCTTTCCCAGAAGGACATCATTGGTTTTATGTGGGTCATATGGGTTTGAAAATGAGATGACAAGCTTTGTCCAATTTCGGCCTGAATGGGTGATACTCTCCCCAGCCTCACCTTTGCTGAAGCCTCGTGGCTGAAACCTGCTGAAAGCCACCAAAAAAGGCATGTGATTCACATGGGTATGGGTCCAAATTAAAGACCTGGATGACCGCAGATTTAAGTCTGTGGTTAGTATGAAGCATCCAATCATTGGGGTACACAATTTTGACCCATATCCACATCCCAGAAAATGCTGTTATTGTCCTTGGGGGTGCAGTTGAGGTGAAAAAAATGCATAATGTGGTGAACCAAAACCACTTCAATTGTGATATGGAGTCCCGAAAAAAAACTATTGGTGAAATCTCTCCACTTAGTTCACTGGAACTGCACTGATGTAGTCATTTTTCATGTGTTGACAAAAGGTAACCTGGCTGAAATTACCCATTCAGCAACAGCTCTTCGGGTATCTCCATCAACTGCTTACTAGCTATTTCTTGACTCCAAAGTTAAACTAAGCAGCTAAACCACCCAGGTTTGTCCAATCCTTCATATTCAGATCCGATTTTATCATATCAAGTTGGTTCATGTTTCACTAACCTCCCGTTGATATCCCCTTACCATATCCCTATTTGGTGATGGGTCAACACCTATGAACTAACCATATTGGGGGGAATACCCATCCATTCATCAGCTATTTTAGAGTAGCTAGGGATACCGTTTGGGCACCAGGGTTTTGACCCATAACCAGATTTGGCTCTAGGGGATGCTCCAAGTCGCTGCTCGCTGAAGGCGGTCAAGGGCCGTTTCATCGTTTCGTGAAGGTGCGTCACGCCACACACGGTGGCGCGAAGCAGAGCTAAAAAACAGGTGCTTCGCTTCATGAGGGCTTCGTTACATCCTTGATGTTTCGGGTCATTTTGGATCTGAAAATGGGGGGGAAGATCCCCAAAATGGCCCATTGAGTAGGGAAATGAGGACGAATCACTGAATTTTGGGGATCCTATTTCCAGACAAAACCATTTGTTTAAAGGAATCCTGAAGATGTAGCAAGGTTGGAAGAGAACCATGTCAACTAGTGTCATTAAGGTTGGTTTGAGGTAACTTTTTAAAGAAGGAAACCACGATTCTTCTCAGTAGAGGGTTATGGTTTCAACTATCAAAGTTTCACTGCATCCGATTCTGGGATAGTGCCTCGGGCATGGAGGTGGGGTCATGAAACCTGGAGAATGGTCTAACCTGTCTCAATACCACCATGAAAATCATGAGTTATCCAGTTATCCATGGATAAAACTGGATAGGGTTTGAACCGCCAGTCAGTTCTCTTCATTCTTTACCTATCCATTCGTATATGTTGGCTTAATTACCCTCTGGTAATCAAATGTGGCGATATAATCGATTTTCCCAACCCCCATCTAGTTCGGAGGTTTCCCAGCTAATTATAGTAGCCACGTTTGATGACACCAGAGGATATTCTACATCTCCATCTTTGCAGCTGAAACAACCCAGATTTACCCAAGGTTTACCCAGGCTTCAGAATCGATGTCTCAAAGTGAGAGCTGAGAGCCAGCACGGCGGCCCCAAGCACCGTTCTCTATGAACGAAGGGCGCCCCCCCAGGACAAGATAGGACTAGGAATTGGGATTCTATCACTAAAAATGGTGCTTTAGAGTTGAATTTCTGTTTGCTAGGTCGGTAACTAGGCCGACTGTTGGATTTATGTTGGATGTACAAACACTTGGATTCCAACAAAACCAATTGAAAACTGGGAGTCAAGTCCCATCCTGTACCAAGCAATTGGGAGAATCTCCTACTAGAAGGGGGCACCCAAACGATAGGTCTGTCATTTACTAGGCTCGCTGTTTGATTATGGTGGATATATCTAAGATTCTTTGATGGGGTCTCTACTGAGCTGTTGAAGACGCAGGAAATATTTATAAAATATGTAATTCATGATTATAAACAAGCAAAAATAAAACTGGGTGGCCCCTTTTGTATTCCAAATCAATGTCGTGCTTACAGCTAAGATGAGAGTGTCCGAAAATTGGAGGCCATAAGCCCTGAAATCCACATCTAGAGTTAATCATCACACTCCCCATGAAAAATTGCCATAAAGTTCAATAACTATCATATGTTTGGGAAACTCTCATTGTAGCTCCAACTGGTTCCATATAGATATAGCTAAGACGGAATATGGATACCCTACAGCTCCGGACAGCTCCCTCCGTTTGTGGATACCCTCTGGTGAGTTGACAGTTTGCCATGGTATAGATGGCCCATTTATAGATAATCAAAATGATGATTTACCTATGGTTTTAATGGTGATTTTCCAGTTCGCAAACCACTTGAATAACCAGAGGCTGCGAGGGCCAGTCTGGGTGCTCTCTGTCCTTCACGAAATATGTATCTCCTGGTGATCATTGAATACATCCACGTAGTCACGTGTGTAACAAATATTCTATTCATTCCTTTAAAGAACAAAACTCTGGATTCAAATCGAAACTATTCATTTCGGGGTTCCGAATATTTGGGGAGGTACAAACCCACGTGGCCCCTTTATCAAAACATCCAACTTTGGTGGTCTTTGGTTTGTCTCAGATTGGGCACCCCCAATTCCAAAGGAATTATGGTAATCATTGTGAATACGTTAGCTATATTAAATCAATATATATATATATATGTATATACATATACAATTATATACACGTTATTCCATTATGATCTTCCCATTGAGATGGCCACTTTGGGGTATTCCCCATTTTTAGACGAAAACATACAAAAATCATCAAAAGCCACAAGCATATGACCATGCCCCTCGTTTTCATCCCAAAAAATATGTGTTACTTCGGATGTTCATCCCCCCACAATATCCCATTGTGTCCCATGATATCATTCCCTATGGATCCATAGGGACTATGATGATGATTGGTTGATTCCTATTTTGTCTAAGATTCCTAGCATCATCACCATGTATTCCCACCTTTTTTTTCGGACTATGTGGCCTGAACGATCACGGCCAATTGCGTCCACTTTGTGACGACGAGCCGTAACTAGAGCTGAGAATGGTCTGTCACCGAATAACACACGAGCCGCTCGTAGTTGTGTGAAACAACTGGTTTGTGGTAAAAGGTGGATATAAGCAACAAAACTTGGGATTTATTGTATACAAACTATACAAACTATTATATATATTACAGTCCCTATTTATCATTGGAAACCACCAAGCTTGGTTAACTAAGTTGGTTTATAGCTGGCTATCCTGGGACGTGTAGGCAGAGAAATGCGGTCATACAAAACTGGGATATCATGATGTCCTACAAAACTGGGTCAACCAAGGATGACTATAAATCTCTTGCTTACCCTCTGATGATTTAATGTGGCTATTGAAAATGGATGAAAATCGTACTTTGATGATTTACTGTTTTTACAAACGGTGATTGTCCAAGAAGATACCTTCTATGCACGTCCAAGGACCAAAAAAAGTGCCAAAGTTTGACCGAAATGGGGACGCAACCAGCCTGTAAGCAGTGGAACTTCCGTTGATACCAAGTGAGGATTTCCGTATGGGTGGTTCATGGTGGGATATCAAGTTGCTGGATATCAAGTGATGATTGCATGTTCCAGGTCTGGACGTCTTGGGTTCCATGTCTCACAAAGCCTGTGTCCGCAGCTGTTTTTTGTTCGTGAAATGTGGTTTTTTACAATGATTAAAAACAAAGGTGGAAACTGACATAGAAGTTGCATTCAGCAAGAGGTAGCTCACGATTCTTGGTGTCTTCCCACATTCCAAAGAGACTTTACAAGATCCTCAATACCGAAATGTTTCTTTTTCCCTTCAAATGAAAGCAGCAAATCCGTGTCCCCCAGCGACACCCTCAGCTGAATCTTCTACTACGGATTTCAGGGGCGCCGCGAACCGTTTTTTATCGGGTGCTGATGGCTGATCATCACTGGGAAGATCGTCCCTCCTATGGAAACTGAATGAAAATTAAGCCAGAAATTCAGCGCTTGACTCATGGAAAACCCCGTTTATTTTGGCTCATCACATAAAACCGCTGGGTAAAATGAGTCATTTGACTCTTAGCGGAAAATGAAAAATTATTTGAAACTACCGAATCATGTCCCAAGTTGAGTCAAAATTGAAACTCAGCTGGCAAGCACAAAAACAGAATATTCATCGTTTTTTTTCACGCAGTCATAACGCGGACAACCCCAGTCAGGGACCTACTAACAATAGTTACTGTCCACGGATAGCTAGGATTGTGTTCCAAATAGATAGAGCGGATGACTGGTCTGTGTAGCAAATGGTTTGTTAGTGCCGATAGCAATACATCCCAGAACTCAGGCAAAAATTATGATAGGTGTTGGTATGGTATTTATCTATGACTTATCCTAAAACAATATCTTGTGAAACAAACAACGTAAAATCATAGGTTGTATCTTTGAAACCATAAAAATCCCAAAGAGCAAAAGTTGTCTCTTCCTTGAAATACACCAAAATAGATAGACGTCAAGAAAATAGTATACCCCGAAAAAAAAAAAAAAAAAAACATCACTGGTGCAGTTTGTTTCTAGTTGTTTGTTTTGGGCCCTGTCTTCCGCCTCAGTCATTGATGTTACCTCGGCCAAATCCAAGCAGTTGGAGGCTGCAAAAAGTGCGGTTTTCCCATCACCAGATAGATTATCCCAAGATCCCTCAGCGTCGTTGCTGACATAGGCTCTTTCTTCTGCTTAGAGATTTGTGTTCTATCGAATCGGGGTACTTTTTTACCCTCTGATGAACCATGGAAAATCCCCACGTTGAACCTATGTTTTTTTTGTACCCTCGAATGTCACAGAAACGCGGGTTGATGCTTGAGCCACCCACAAAAAAATGCGGAGGTCAATGCGGATCATCATCGAAAATCAACAAATCACCAAGCAGCTGTGCTTTTCCATGATGGTAATTTAAAAAGCCTCATATTTAGGCTGCTCCCAACACCCCCAATACCAGGGAGAAAAACCACCAGTCACCAAATCTAATGATCTAACCTGGGTGCGTTTTCTGAACAAAAATCACTCGTGTGCGAATAGCTTTTATCATACGGCCATTTGGGGATGGTTCCCCCGAATCCTTATCATCGTCACAACGTGAGGTCATGATCGAATTCATTCCGATTTTTGTATATTATATATATACATATAATCCGATATTATCCCCATGATGTTTCCACAAAAGCCCTATAGTATCCTCATATTCCCCCTATTTTTCTCAAAAAAAATCCTACAGACCTCATGGTTTTCCCAGTCCCTGGGAGCACTTCAAGCACCAAGACACACAGCGAGGTCGGCAACACGAGTTTCTGTAGGTCCTCCGTCCTCCAACGCTGGGATGTTGCTGGATTTGACCATCAAAAACTGGAGCAAAAACACGACACCATAGGGGTTTTGACTGCCTATCCCATGGGATAATATGGGGATTGAACCACATCAAGTTTTAGCCCTGGGTCAAGCTTGGTAAGCTATCTGTTTTCAATTTGATGGGAGAAATAGACTAATCGGCTTTAAACTCCCGATTGTATCCCATGTTTGTTGGTTAAAGCCTAGCCTGGTTGTGATGACTGCAGGCACATGTCTGATGGTTAAATCCTTGATTTGTACTGGCTTCAAATCGACAATCATTGCAATTTGAACTCATGAAAGTGATGATACAATCACAATAGTGAAATACGGTCTACAGATGTCTACAGTATATGAGTGCTTAGTGACCCTGATCTTGTTGGACCCTGGTCATGTTGAGTCAAACATCATTTATCAAGGTATTGCCCATGTTTGATGGATGAAACACCACTTTTGCTACTTAAATTTTACTTTGGAAGATTGAATCCCACATGTTGACGTTTGTTTAGTCCGCAAGCATATCTGCATATCCCCATCTTTCCTGCTGAATTCCCTAGGTTGTTCATACAACATCATAGATTTCGAAAAATACAAACTTCACAATTAACCAGCTGTAACTGTATTGTAGTAGACCTCCTGGCCTATTTTCACCACCCATTTCTGCCTCCCAGCCGGTGCCCCTTTGTGTTTTCTCCTGGCCATGTGTCCGATCATCTCCATGACCAGCAACACCGTTGGTAAAACAATAATAAACCACCCATTTTGGAATGGTTTATACCACCTATTTATGGTGAAATTGGGGGATGGTTTATTATTGTTTTACCCACATTACCCAATTTTTGGTGGGGATTAGTTTAGTTTAAGATCCATGGAATTACAACTGTTGTACCAGTACATAATGATAACAAATCGAGTTTTGATCGTGAGGCAGGTTTATCAACAGTTTTTTTATGTTTTTTTGGAGTTAAACTACATTGGCACATATGTTTCGACTGTTCCATTTTAAACTCGTGGTAAACCATCAGCAGTTTCCAAAGGTGGTCGTTGCTGCGTGCGGGGCACACCTGTTTCTTTGTCTAAGCTGGGTGATGCAATCCTATGTTTGGTGGTATTCCCAGTTTCATCCGACATTGTCGTAGTAGAATGGCATGTTCACTCCCCACAATAAATATATACATATACGCATTCCAAACAGTCGCATGTCAAATTCCAATTATTAGTCTAGTAAATTCCACACCTGAGACCTTGCACTACACCTTTTTCTTTGCAGTAATTCGACCAAGTCTTACCATTCTTCGTAAGGTCGGCTAGTGATGATGCGGATTGATTGCTGGAGCTGCTGGGGGCTCAGGTGAATATGGCAACCACAATTTGGGGTCAATCCTGCTTTCACGAGGTGCCCCAAGGTTTCAAGTTGGTTTATAAACCCATGAAACTACAGATAGCCCAGCAGATAGGCATTGAATGTTCAGGGGAAGGGAGTAAACCTCTAGTTGAAAGTTATAGCCCTACCTAAGTATAAATATCTTACTGAAGATATCCACCATAAACCCAACAAAGTGTCTAGTTATCAACCAACTTCGCGAACCAACTCACCAGTTGATGACCACAACTGTGCTTCCACACCGATGGACAGCACGGTGACAGAGGGCCGCTTGGTTTCCTGGCGGATTACCAAAGTTCTCCCCGAGCTGGGTGATGACATTCATCATGATCTCAGGAGTTTTCCCACTTTTGGGAATGAAATCGCATTTTTAAAAATTGGTGTCTGAAAATACCCCGAAATGTTGACCATTTGTCATCATATTAGACATATATTCAATGGCAATTCAAATGGTGTAATTCGCCCATGTCAGACAAACTCATTTGGCGGGAAAAATAAGTGAAAAACTAAGTGGCGGAAACTGAGCATGACTATCCCTAGATCCCCCATTAGTTCTACCAATTTGTCATAAAGTCATTTGCTGGTGATATCACTATGTTGGTCTCGGTTCCCATTCCTGTCGTGCAAGGATCCCCACTCACACCATTTCAGGTACCTCATTTCGAGGTACCCAATCGCTTGCAGGGTCCCACTAAATGGGCATGTTGGAATCTATCTTGAGATTAGCTATAAGTTGTATAAGTGGGTCTAATTGGACTGACATACACTATTTCTCCGTGCAATTTGTTAAAATGTAACCCATGAAAACCTATCATTGACCAAGGTTGACCCATAACTATTGCTGCTGACTTTATCCCATGATATCCCGAAGAAAGTGTTGGTGAAATCAGAGTCAGGAAGTGTATTACGAGCTGATTGGTGGGTGCAACCCCAACATTAGTCATTGAGGATCATCATCACAAGCATGCCGGATATGTCTGGTAAAAATGGAGAAAAAAGGTTTTAAAAAAAAACTGCTCTGAAACCACCATGCACTCTTTGGCGAACTTTTCCCACCCAAAATCGTATCTCCATTTTCTGGTCAGAAATCCCCCCACCGTAAGGACCATGGGCTCCACCTGCATCCATCTTTGAATGGCTACCTGCCCCAGCAGAGTGCAACTGAAGCCTCAGCTGTGGAACTTGACGGGCCAAATGGCATCCTGTGGGGGGGTTAACCAACAACATATTTGGATCATAAGCAGGAAAAAAAGCGATGCAAAATGATGTTTAAGCCTGAAAGAGTGATGTGGGATGTTTAAATCAACAAAGTTGGGACTTTAGTGAGTTTCGATGTAAGAAAATGTAACTTAACTCGCCAAGATGAGGATGTTCAACAAAAAACATACGAAGTTCCAACTTAGCTGCAACAAGTTTGATTTTAACAACTTCAATAGGGAAAAGTGTGAGGTGATATCTAACCAGCGACCACCAATTCAGTAAACATGGGGACTTCATACGATTTATATAAGCAAAAAATCTGGCTCTTACATTGCCAAGAAAACAGATTTAACTGATTTAATATACAAACTAACAGACCAGAGAGAGGACCAAGAAAATCCGGAAAAGGTTGAGTTTTGATGATGAAGAATGGTGACATTGGTAGATTAGACAAACCAACAATAAAACCAAAGAATAAGGAGACTACACTGGGCAAAGATATAATCTCTCCAAGAACGAGCAAAGAAATGGAATGAAGCTGAGGTTTGAATTTACAGAATGGGGCCACAAGGAACAACACCGACAACATTGGGGATATATCCCACCCAATCGCATATGGCCATATATACTTGTGCGTATTAGCCATTTGAACCAGCGGGGTTGTCAGGTTACATGGGTGAGTTTCAGACAGAACCCTTTAGGGCGGGCTGCTATCAATGGAAAAACAGGAAATTCCAGCCAACACAGATTACCCTCCGTCCTCAAACATGGCAATGGAAAATAGCATAATTTTTAGTTCGATGATTTTCCCAGCAATGAATCTCCATTTAGTTCGCGGATTTTCCATGTCCCAGTAGCCTAAGATGAAGCAGAAGGCTCCATAGTCGCCCTTCAGCAAGCCGAAGACCTCAAGCTCTGGTCAAATGGGAACCATCCAACTAATGGAGTCGCCATTGGCTTGACCCATATAACTTATATCATCATCCAGAAGTAGATAGAATACGGAAATTATAAAGGGGAATATAATTCCATATTCTATCTACTCCAGGATGACTATAATTGTGGTTCAAAATCATCAACCCTTCAAATGGATGCAGCAACTGCTCCACGGTATCTTTCTGGGTTTTGCCAAAAAAACTATGCTACATTTAAACGGGAAAAAAACAAAATAAAAATTTGAAGCTGGAGATCATGATTTTCACCATCAAAATATAGGGTGTTCAACCCTAATTTGTCCATTAAACCAAGTCCCGGCCTGGAAAGATACTGCCGCCGAAGCTGAAGTAAAGAGAATCCTCCAAGGGGTGAACGCGCTTTTGAGTAGACGAAATTGACAACAATTAAAAACTGAGAGAAAAAAACGAGAAATGGATCATATAATCAAGCAAAGAATGGGATATCATTGGGTAATGGGCGTGTTGGACTACATTGGGTTGGTTGATTTTGTTGAATTGGATGAACTGATGGATAAAAAGGGAAGTTCGTCCCCAAGAAAAGGCAGTTGACAATCGCAAATAGGAAGGACCAGGACGACACCAAAAAAGGTGGGTTGGACATTTCTAAATCTGCCACCGGCATCGGGTCATCCATGGGGATTCAGCCCCAAAGGTGACCCTTTGTAAACCCTCCCAGCTTTAGTCAGGGTTGATGTTGCGTATCAAGTACTTTTTCGTTGGGATTATTACAGTAACTATTACTAGGTAATACACATACAACCTATTGAGCACCTTTTAATCTAGATGAAATATCAATTATTGGGGCCTGTTAACATCTATTAACCATCTATGTTTAGGGTTTGCCGCCTCCGAAACCCCAATTGATCCGAACCAAAGACCCCTATGAGAAAATCTGTGGTGAATCCTCTGGGGACCATATCTATCGAATGGCTCACCACTGTGATGCTGACCAGTTTCTAACTGGGATGAGCAGCAATCATTTCTGATGTCTTATTTTTATCATCACTCATGAACAACACCCGTGTCTGGCTTAAATAGCCCTTTATACCCACTTGGAACGGGGTACTGTCTGCTAGAACGAGGAGATTGAGAAGCTGATATTTAATAATTGGATGGTGTGACGCCCTAGTAATCCAGGAAGCATCATGTGGGTGTGTCTGAAAATGAGCACACCAGATCTAATGGTTGATCATCCTGTTATCCATTGTTTGATGGACATGCTGGGGGTCACTGGGGGTATACTCATTTTTGCAAGTCCAAATTGTCAGTTCTTGCCTAAATATATGTATATATATATATATACGTTTATATGCATATATATATATATACATACGTATATATATATATATATACGTATATATATATATATACACGTATATATATATATATGTACATGTATACCGTGTGTTATATATATACACGTATATATATATATATATGTACATATATATATATATATATATCGTGTATATATATATATATTTATATTTATATAAATGTATTTATTTATATATATACGTATATATGTATAGATATGTGTATATATATATATATGTATAGATGTATATATATATATGTATATTTATGTATATATGGATATGTATATATAGATATGTATATATAGATGTGTATATATAGATGTAGATTTATATTTATGTGTGTATATATATATGTACATATATCTACATTTATATGTATACGTATATATATATATATACACGTAAATATATATATATATATATAGTATCACTACCCCTCAGTGGGGGGGGAACCTTATCAAAATGTAACAGGCATTTTAAACGCCGTTTTGGGGGGGGGGGTACGTTCTAAATGTAATGTTTCAATTTCAAAATGCTGACCTTAGCAATGCAACGATTACATTTTCAGGTGCCCTGGTTTTTTTTTTTTGGGGGGGGGGGGGGCTTATGTAACAGTTACATTTTCAAAAAACAGAAAAAATGTAACAAATGCAAACAAACATGTAACATGATGACATAAAGGTCTTCAAATAGCTGCAGAATTGCATAAAATCAAACATGTAATCTGAAAGTTTGTAGGACCCCTATATGCAAGGGAACCTTCATACATTCTACATTTTTAATCATTTCAACATGTAATATAGGGGTAGTTGAGGTACATAATCTCTTGCAAATTTTGGGAAAATCTTTGAATCTCAAAAAATGTGAATTGATATGTGGAAGGTCATAAAAAAACATGTACCTGAGGTCCACAATTCCTTGCAGAAAGTCCTCATACAAGACAACAAAAGACACAATAAACTCATGTAGCCGTCATAAAACTGAGGTCATATATGCAACAAAATGACCTCAAACGTATCTCAAACGTATCTCAGATGTACCTCAAATGTACCTCTACGATCCTCTACGTATGTTTACATTCAAGATCTAGTTGCAATCTACGTGAAATCAATTACATCCGTACCTGAAGCCACAAACATGAGTTTATTATATCTTTTACTGTCTTGTTTGAATTATGGGCCTTAGGTATACGATGGCTACATGCGTTTATTGTATCTTTTACTGTCTTATTTGAAGACTTTCTGCAAGGACATTACCTTCGCACATTACCTTCGGACANCTACATGCGTTTATTGTATCTTTTACTGTCTTATTTGAAGACTTTCTGCAAGGACATTACCTTCGCACATTACCTTCGGACAGTTTTGCGGACATTTGGGAATTATGACCTTCCCCCCCCCCCTCTCCGCCCCTGGGAAAGTGGGGGGGGGGGGCGACGCACGGAATCTACCCCCCCTTCTAAAATGCAATCCGTCCGGAGCTGTCCGGAGGAGCTAGGGGGTCCTTCCGTGTCCCGTAAAGACATTTTAAAAGAGTGGGGGTGGGTCTGAGAAATTGCCCGTTGCATTTCGGGTACGTCCCCCCTCCAAAATGGCCACCAAAGGGGTGGTGGTTATATTTGGGGGATAACCAGAGCCATGGCTATTCTAAATGAGACAAGTACGTATATATAAACGATTTGGAGTACGGTTCCTAAAGAACAAAACAAACAGATGGTTTTAAATCTTTTTGGTAAAGTCCGATTCCAAAATAATGGTTAAAACGTGTAAAAACTGAAGCTGTCCAGCGTCTTTTTTTGGACTACTCTTGGTATTCACCAAAGCTTTAAGGTTTCATGTTTCCCTTCAATTTTTCCCATCACTGAGACCATGGTTAATCAGAATTTTCACTATTTCACTAATAGAATTGCTAGTACGGGTGTGTGCCCCAATTTCAGACACACCCAAGTAAGTTCATTCCCTCCACAATCACATGTACACGTATGGCAAGCCACCAGCTCAACTGTCCAAAACCGCTTGGTGGATGCGTCCGGTATACTGATTTTCCCTGGGTCCCCACCAGTCCCATCTCTCGATCACTGGCTGAAAAACCCCTTCTCGCCTCATCTCAGATCCAAATCCCATCATGCGATCAAAAAGGTTGTCTTCATTTGCCCAGCCTCATCCTAAACATCAAACGCCAGACCCCAAATCATTTGGCGTTCGATCCCTGCGATAGTTCGGGGTGTACCTACCATGTCCATTGTGACCCTGTGCCAAGTTACCAAACTATGCGATTTTCTTCTGTACTATACATTTCTTTGTCAAATAAGACTGAATCAAGAAACAAATGAAACCGTTTTGCCCAGCTTCAGTCTTCCGCACCACCACTGGCACTACCACGCCACAGCGGGCAACGATCCGCAGGACCTTCCACTTCTTGTGTGAAGTACACCATGGGCGGCGCACCATACGGTGCATAGCCCGGAGGACCTGAAGAAATTTGCGTCAATCTCATCAAATGTCGACAATCTTCCAACGCCCAACCCCCCGCCTCAGCAGTCAAACACATCGATGACCTCATCGCCTTGGAGCCGNGAAATTTGCGTCAATCTCATCAAATGTCGACAATCTTCCAACGCCCAACCCCCCGCCTCAGCAGTCAAACACATCGATGACCTCATCGCCTTGGAGCCGGTTGAGGGCGGAGGTCAGTCCCAGTTCCCATATCAGATGAGTCCAAAGAATCCCCATTCATTAGCTATGAGAATGTGGGAATATGGGAATATCATGTTTTTAAAGGTGAAAGAAAATATGGAATATCATGGGATATGATGGGATATANAATCCCCATTCATTAGCTATGAGAATGTGGGAATATGGGAATATCATGTTTTTAAAGGTGAAAGAAAATATGGAATATCATGGGATATGATGGGATATAATCGGATATAATGGGATATACAACGAACAGGATGATGTTCTGACATATCATGGGTGCGCCTGAAATTCGGGGATTGAATTTGCAAACCTTCTGGGAATTATACATAGCCATTTC
>BGPT01003500.1:15649-36500 GCA_003297045.1 Symbiodinium sp. clade C Y103 | reverse complement strand
GGCAAAGACATTCTGCCGTACTGCTTCCATGACCACCTCCTTGTCACTCCGGAGTGTCTTGCTGGCATACTCCAGCGCAAGGCCATTCTGCCGTACTGCCTCTAAGACCACCTCCTTGTCACTGCGGAGTGTCGAGAAAAATTCCAGTGCAAAGCCATCCTGCCGCTGGAGTGTCTTGGTGGTAAATTCCAGCGCACGGCCATCGTGCCGGACTGCTTCCATGACCACCTCCTTGTCACTCCAGAGTGTCTCACTGGCAAATTGCAGGGCACGGCCATGCCTNCTTCCATGACCACCTCCTTGTCACTCCAGAGTGTCTCACTGGCAAATTGCAGGGCACGGCCATGCCTCCGGACTGCTTCCATCACCACCTCCTTGTCACGGCGGAGTGTCTCACTGGCATCTTGAAGCGCAAAGCCATTCTGCCGTACTGCTTCCATGACCACCTCCTTGTCACTCCGGAGTGTCTTGCTGGCATACTCCAGCGCAAGGCCATTCTGCCGTACTGCTTCTAAGANTGCTTCCATGACCACCTCCTTGTCACTCCGGAGTGTCTTGCTGGCATACTCCAGCGCAAGGCCATTCTGCCGTACTGCTTCTAAGACCACCTCCTTGTCACTGCGGAGTGTCGAGAAAAATTCCAGTGCAAAGCCATCCTGCCGCTGGAGTGTCTTAGTGGTAAATTCCAGCGCACGGCCATCGTGCCGGACTGCTTCCATGACCACCTCCTTGTCACTCCAGAGTGTCTCACTGGCAAATTGCAGGGCACAGCCATGCCTCCGGACTGCTTCCGTCACCACCTCCTTGTCACGGCGGAGTGTCTCACTGGCATCTTGAAGCGCAAAGCCATTCTGCCGTACTGTTTCCATGACCACCTCCTTGTCACTCTGGAGTGTCTCACTGGCAAATCTCAGCGCACGACCATACTCCCGGACTGCTTCCATGACCACCTCCTTGTCACTCTGAAGTGTCTTACTGGCAAATTGCAGTGCACGGCCATCCTGCCGGACTGCTTGCAAGGTGAACTCTTTGTTGTTCGCCAAGGCTTCTGCAAGGACCTTCTCGTCTTTTGGAACTCCATCTTCAGAGTAGCTGGNCATCCTGCCGGACTGCTTGCAAGGTGAACTCTTTGTTGTTCGCCAAGGCTTCTGCAAGGACCTTCTCGTCTTTTGGAACTCCATCTTCAGAGTAGCTGGAAAGCTGGAAGATTGACGCCAGCAAACCATACCAATCAAAATAGGCCTGGACCTCTTCTTGGGGCCACTGACGCTTTTGCAGTGGATGCGCATACTCCGCAGTAAACGATGTCACTTTATCTATGTTGAGCTTTCCGGCTGCACCAGCATCGATCAGTAAGAGTGTCAACTGGGTTTCCCCACTTGCCGCTGTGCATTTGTTGGTCACCAGCCAATTTCCTGGCTTCACGTCCATGTGTCCTAAGCCGGTGGAGTGGAAATGCTGCAGTGCAGAATCCACATCTCTCCGCGCAGCCTCTGCAGCTGCCTTGGTGTGCCAACCTGTTTCCAGCAACGCAGCCACAGAACACCTGCCGAGGTCCATCATGTACGCTGGGAGGCGACCATTGACTGGATCCAACACATATCCATGCTGCACGACTTTGATGATGTTGGGGTGGTTCAGCTGAAGCAAAGTGCATATCTCTGTCTTCATGCTTTGCTGCGACCTTNCGACTTTGATGATGTTGGGGTGGTTCAGCTGAAGCAAAGTGCATATCTCTGTCTTCATGCTTTGCTGCGACCTTGGATTTTTGGGACGCGCCACCTTCAGCGCTATGTGGTCTTTGCCCTGTCTGGCTCGCCACACGGTCCCAAAACCTCCTTCTCCCAGCTGGAGATCGGACTGGAGATTCAAGAGGATAGGGCTGCCCTGCTCCTCTATTTCGAAATCAATTTCCTTCTCGTCCTTGACAAGAGAAGAAGTGTCACTGGTTGGATCTGAAAAAAGACACAAGGGCAGTTCTACACTTTCATGGAGCAGCGCCTCTTTCTGCACCTCCAAGAAGCTCCTCAGGCTGCTAGGGTCACACAAGTCTTCCAGCTCTGTCCCGTTGTGGAATTTGACCGTGCAGTGCCACTCTCTTTTTCTGCGCAAATCCTGCAGTTTCTGCTGAATCCTCGGCCACTCGGCTTCCGCAGAAATCTCCGGCCAAGTCTCCAAAGACACACGGACACGCTCACGAGCCTGGACCTGTCCATCGATGTCAAGCATGCGCACCACGAAGACGATCTTTTTTGTCATGGCTCGGTCGAATTGAAAAAAAANCACGGACACGCTCACGAGCCTGGACCTGTCCATCGATGTCAAGCATGCGCACCACGAAGACGATCTTTTTTGTCATGGCTCGGTCGAATTGAAAAAAAATGTTGGGATGTTCTTCTTTTTCCGTGGAAGGTGCGAAGCTTTCTTTGGGCTCTGATACACTTTCCTCGAGATGCTTGCAGTTTGCTTTCTGAGGACCAGAGCTTTCAGACCTAGCTGCAATAACCTGTAGTATAGACCAAAGAATGCTCTGGTGGCAAATAAAGCAGTTCGTTTGTCAAGAAGAGCAATGACTGCTGGGACAGCTAGGTGAATTTAATACGTTTAAAACTTCACCAACTTGCCCATTATGCATCCAGCAAGCATCCACTCATTTACAGTCACAACGGACTGCCGACTGTTGTAAACTGTGGCTTTCAGACTTTCAGTGTTTATCAAATGTTTTTCATACCTTGCACCTCCATCTTCAATGCCCACGTTTTCGTGTGCCTGGCAGCAGCATTTTCTCCAGCGTCTTTGCTGAACTCCTGGCGAGATGAAAGGGGTGGGTTCCCTGTGTAAATCCCTTGATTCCCCAGCATTCCGTATGGTTTCTGCTCCCGACCTACTTGGCGGCTCAGCCCTCGCCATTGCCCCTACTTCCCCCATCCCCAACCCTGCCTGAATCACCAGGGCTCCGCATCTCGAACCTCAAACCTGGTCAAGATTTGCTCGGTGAAGTTAATACGTTTGAAACTTCGCCAACTTGCCCATTATGCATCCAGCAAGCATCCACTCATTTACAGTCACAACGTTTACATCTGCAGGTTTAGTTGAGGTCCGATGCCAAAATGTGTTGAACTAAATGCCCTGTATTGCTGGAATGCCCTGTATTGCTGGGTAAAATCTCTACGACATAGCCATCAACTGATGGTTAAGCACAAAATTCCTGCGTAAATCCCGATGATTCCCTAGTATTCCCTATTATATAGTCCCTCTTACATGTTCCTCTAGGTAAATCATGGTAAATACCTAAAATTACCTATTTTTGGTGGGTCCATACTCCATGCCAACCCTGCCTGAATCACCAGGGCTCCGCATCTCGAACCTCAAACCTGGTCAAGAATGCTGAAAACTTGAAAATCTGCAGGTTTTGTCGAGGTTTGCTGCCAAAATGTTGGAAGCTGAGCGTTTGCGCATTTGGGATAGTAATCACCAACATTGATGGAAGAGACAAGTAATCTTTGACTCCCCTGAAACTTGATCAAATTGTCCAATTATCCGCTTAGCTTGGCCAACTATCTAATTGTCTAATTGTCTAATTATCCAATCGTCCCTTATAGCAACCAAAAAAAAGATAGAGCAGAAAATTCCAAGATCAAAATGGAGTTATAAATACCACTTGTTCTGCATCGTTTTGGGGGTTACTATAACTACGAAATCCACAATCTCTGCATCCCGCCTCTTCAGGCTGCGGCAGATCCGAAAACAGAACGCCGTCGGAGCCGAAGTAGCGAGGCGTTGAAGCACGGCCATTCGAAAGTGGTGTCAGGGTGGATGGGGGACCCCCCGGAAGTCCAAGTTTTGCAGATGAAAACATTGGGGAAAAACAATAGGGGAAAACGGCATGAATCATTGGGATTTATGATTTGTAGATTATCTATAGGTTTTGGATGATACCTGGCGACGTGACTTGTTCATAGGCATCGGAAGTGGCGAATGTTGAGTGATTTATAATGGTTAGTATTGGTGGCATTGTCAGCAACAACCAAGGGGAGAATTATGAAATNACTTGTTCATAGGCATCGGAAGTGGCGAATGTTGAGTGATTTATAATGGTTAGTATTGGTGGCATTGTCAGCAACAACCAAGGGGAGAATTATGAAATACTATAGGAACAAACTGGGGACTGTAGCAATAGGGCATATAGATCACATACCGCGTAGAAGAATCCAACATACCGCGTAGAAGAATCCGTTCCCTCTAATCACAAGCACAGCCAAAAACCCTGGTGGAATGGGTCCGATCTGTNCACATACCGCGTAGAAGAATCCAACATACCGCGTAGAAGAATCCGTTCCCTCTAATCACAAGCACAGCCAAAAACCCTGGTGGAATGGGTCCGATCTGTGAATTCTTTATTTGTTTGGAATGACAGAAATCGGTGGTTGATCATTGGTGGAAAGGGATCGCAATTCATTAGCAAAGACCAAAGAGATCCAAAGAGACAACCATGAACAGTAGAGGGCTTATGGCCCAAAAGTATTCCAGAGGTTGCGATTGCAACAGCTTGCTGTCACTGATCCTCTCAGGTTGTTTAGGTTGTCCTGACCCTTCAAACGAGTCGTCGAGACCAACTTGTACCGAAGACGCTCAAGACTTTTACCCTAGATTCCACAAGCCAAATGGGTGTTTCCTAAAGTAGGGGTACCCCGTAATCACGCTTGGTTTTTCCTTTAAAAGATGACCAATCACTGGGATAATAGCTTGGGGGTTCCCCCTTTGCTGGAGAACCCCCCAAGTCCTTAAAGCGTTGATTGATTCCCCAATTGCCACCTCTCCGCACCGCTTTTTGGGTCAGTCGTTGCTCCCCGTTGCTCCGATGGGGTAGCCTCACCTTTCTGCACATGTGAGCATCTCATGTAAACATCACCAACCAATTCAAAGTGTTGGTCAACATCTCCACTTTAGCTAATGGCTAAAATGCCCCCAATCACAAGTTCCAGGTTTTGGGCATTATATAAAGGCGTACATCGCTTCTTTTCAAAGCTCTTTAAAATCCCAACGCTTGATAATGATTCAGCGCACAGAAAGATAGCAAAAGGTTAAATGCATGCTTGCCACTATTTCACTGGGATTTTTTACTACAATTGACTCTGACCATCAACCAGGTGATCGGACGACTGCTCATGTGGCAAGGCCCCTAGAAGTGCCATGGAGCGATATTCCCTGGTAAGGGTTCAAAGGCCCAAGCCTATTCACCAGAGAGGACTGCTCGAGATGGTCCGCACACTGGTTGGATAACCAGGGTTCCATGGAAGTGAAAATTTCATGCGTTGGTCTTGTTGGGAAAATGTTCACCGGAAACCATGCTTTTTGGGATTCAACCATAAAATTGTCCTTCAACCAACCCAATGAAAAATGATGATGATTTTCCTGTTGTGAAGAGGGATATCCTTTTCCATGAGCTGATCAAATAGAGGGTTTTCTGGTTGGTGGTCTCAACCCCCTGAAAATCATTAGTCATGTGTTCACACANTTGTGAAGAGGGATATCCTTTTCCATGAGCTGATCAAATAGAGGGTTTTCTGGTTGGTGGTCTCAACCCCCTGAAAATCATTAGTCATGTGTTCACACAAGGTGGATTTATGACTGGGATGTGCACTCAGTTGTAACTAGAACGACTCCATTTACAGGGGTTGCTTATCATAGTCGATAACCACTTGTGATTTGTGATGATTTGTGCGATTGCCCCCCCCCCGTTCATCCAGACATCGGCGTGCCCTCTCTGATATTTCAGCGAAAGAAGCAATCTAAGATCTGCGCCGAGGGAAAAGCATGTGTCATCGTGTNCCCCCCCCGTTCATCCAGACATCGGCGTGCCCTCTCTGATATTTCAGCGAAAGAAGCAATCTAAGATCTGCGCCGAGGGAAAAGCATGTGTCATCGTGTTTCTACAATGTTCTGAAATCTTTGACTTTTCAAAACCTGTTCAATGTATACTAGTATACCCTCAAATTGTTGTTCTAATGGGAAAATGCTGATAAAACAACACGAAAGATCCACCACGCTTCCCCCCGGGCAGAAACGGTGAACCAGACTGCACTCTGTTCACCTGGTCCACTCTGCAGCAACGCATCACGACTCGCTGCCTGAGCCATTCTGATCATGGGTTCNTGAACCAGACTGCACTCTGTTCACCTGGTCCACTCTGCAGCAACGCATCACGACTCGCTGCCTGAGCCATTCTGATCATGGGTTCACAGCTTGTTATGTTTTCAGGATAGTGTGGATCAAAATTAAGGTAGACTAAATGGATGGTGACTACCCAAAATGGCCAGTAGTTCATCGTTTTGTGGCTGCCTAGATCTTCAATCTCAAACCTTGCTCGGGCAAATTCTCCAAAGCCGGATTGATGGAGATTTGAGGCCTTTCCGTAGGAGATCACGGACCCTAAACAGGTGGGGCACTGGGCCATGTTTTTGTCAAGGGGGAAATCACTATGCAACCCCCCGGTATTGAAACATGGCAATGGAAAATCCCCTATATAGTTTATATAAATCGAAAAAAATATGGCAAAATCATCTATAAATATCATCCATAAATGGGAAACATCACCCCTTCACTTCCACTTTGCAGTTCCGAAGCTTATTTGAATGCGCACACACCCGAAACATGCCCCAACGATGCCCAACACCGCCCATTGTTCCTTGGCAACACAGATCAATCCACTATGGACACTGCTGCTGCCTAGATCATGTTATNCCCCAACGATGCCCAACACCGCCCATTGTTCCTTGGCAACACAGATCAATCCACTATGGACACTGCTGCTGCCTAGATCATGTTATCTGACTAAGCCAAGGTTAGAACCCGCTCTTCTCAAGATCATGGCATGATCTCATAGCCAGCATTCATACTGGCAAATTGCAGCCCACGGTCATCCTGCCGGATGTCGCAGGATCAGAAACAGCACAAGCACACCTGAGAGAACCATGCACACAGGCAAAGGCACCGGAGCATACTTTGCCAATCTGGCCAATCTCAGNCGGATGTCGCAGGATCAGAAACAGCACAAGCACACCTGAGAGAACCATGCACACAGGCAAAGGCACCGGAGCATACTTTGCCAATCTGGCCAATCTCAGCACATGGCCATCCGGCCGGACAGCTTCCATGCGCTTCTCCCTCCGGAGTCTCTTGCGGAAGTATAGCTGCTCATACCCATCCGCCCGGAATGCTTCCATGACCTCCTTGTCACTCCAGAGTGTCTCACTGGCAAATCTCAGCGCACGGCCATCCTGCCGGACTGCTTCCATCACGACCTCCTTGTCACCGCAGAGTGTCTCACTGGCAAATCTCAGCGCACGGCCATCCTGCCGGACTGCTTCCATCACGACCTCCTTGTCACCGCAGAGTGTCTCACTGGCATATGTCAGCGCATGGCCATTCTGAGGGACTGCTTCCATGACCACCTCCTTGTCACTCCGGAGTGTCTCACTGGCAAATAGCAGCGCCCCGCCATACTGCCGCACTGCTTCCATGACCGCCTCCTTGTCACTCCAGGGTGTCTCATTGGCAAATTCCAGCGCACGGCCATCCTGCCGGAGTGTCTCTCTGGCAAAACTCATCGCCCAGACATCCTGCCGGAATGCTTCCATGACCTCCTTGTCACTCCGGAGTGTCTCACTGGCAAATTTCAACGCACGGCCATCCTGCCTGACTGCTTCCATGACCACCTCCTTGTCACTGCGGAGTGTCTCACTGGCAAATTGCAGGGCACGGCCATTCTGCCTTATTGCTTCCATGACCACCTTCTTGTCACTCCGGAATGTCTCACTGGCAATTATCAGCGCAAGGCCATCCTTCCGGACTGCTTCCATGACCACCTCCTTGTCACTCCGGAGTGTCTCACTGGCAAATTGCAGTGCAAAGCCATTCTGCCGGACTGCTTCCATGACCACCTCCTTGTCACTCTGGAGTGCCTCACTGGCAAATCTCAGCGCAAAGCCATTCTGCCGCACTGCTTCCATGACCACNAAATTCCAGCGCACGGCCATCCTGCCTGACTGCTTCCATGACCACCTCCTTGTCACTCTGAAGTGTTTCACTTGCAAATTTCAGCGCACGGCCATCCTGCCTGACTGCTTCCAGGACCACCTCCTTGTCACTCTGAAGTGTTTCACTTGCAAATTCCAGCGCACGGCCATCCTGCTGGACTGCTTCCATGACCACCTCCTTGTCACTCTGAAGTGTTTCACTCGCAAATTCCAGCGCACGGCCATCCTGCTGGACTGCTTGTAAGTTGAACTCTTTGTAATTCGCCACGGCTTCCAATGCCTCCTTAGAAACCTTCTTGTCTTTTGAAACTCCATCTTCAGAGTAACTGTAAAGCTGGAAGACTGATGTGAGCAAGCCATACCGATCGTAATAGGCCTGGACCAATTCCTTTTTTAAGAAAACTGTAACTTTCTGACCCTTTTGCAGTGGATGCGCATACTCCGCAGTAAACGATGTCACAAAATCTTTCTTGAGCCTTCCGGCCCCACCAGCATCGATCAGTGTGAGTGTCAGCTGGGTTTCCCCACTTGCTGCTGTGCATTTGTTGGTCACCAGCCAATTTCCTGGCTTTACGTCCATGTGTCCTAAGCCTGCAGAATGAAAATGCTGCAGTGCAGAACCCACATCTCTCCATGCAGCCTCTGCAGCTGCCTTGGTGTGCCAGCCTGTTTCCAGCAAAGCATCCACAGAACACCTGCCGAGGTCCATCATGTATGCTGGGAGGCGACCATTGACCGGATCCAACACATATCCATGCTCCATGACTTTGATGATGTTGGGGTGGTTCAGCTGAAGCAAAGTGCATATCTCTGTCTTCATGCTTTGCTGCGACCTTGGATTTTTGGGACGCGCCACCTTCAAGGCAATGTGGTCTTGGCCATTTCTGGCTCGCCACACGGTCCCAAAAGCTCCTTCTCCCAGCTGAAGATCGGACTGCAGNTTTGGGACGCGCCACCTTCAAGGCAATGTGGTCTTGGCCATTTCTGGCTCGCCACACGGTCCCAAAAGCTCCTTCTCCCAGCTGAAGATCGGACTGCAGATTCAAGAGGATTGGGCTGCCCTGCTCCTTTGTTTCAAAAACAATATCCGGCAAAAGATACAAGGGCAGTTCTACACTTTCCTGGAGCAGGGTCTCATGCTGCACCTCCAAAAAGTTCCTCAGGCTGCTCGGGTCACACAAGTCTTCCAGCTCTGTCCCGTTGTGGAATTTGATCGTGCAGTGCCACCCTCTTTTTCTGCGAAAATCCTGCAGTTTCTGCTGAATCCTCGGCCACTCGGCTTCCGCAGAAATCTCCGGCCAAGTCTCCAAACTCGCACGGACACGCTCACGAGCCTGGACCTGACCATCGATGTCAAGCATGCGCACCACGAAGACGATCTTTTTTGGCATGGCTCGGTCGAGTTGAAAAAGGGAAAAATGTTGGGATGTTCTGTTTTTCGGTGGAAGATGTGAAGTTTTTTGGGGGATCTGACAGACTATTCTCTAGATGATTGCATCTTGCCTTCTCAGGACTAAAGCTTTCAGACCTGTAGCTGCGATCATTTGTGAACCACAAAATGCTCCGGTGGCAAGTCAAGTAGTTCGTTTGTCAAGAAGAGCAATGATTGCTAGGACAGCTTGATGTTTTCTTTGAAACTTCACTGAATGTCGAGTTATGCATCCAGAAAGTATTCCCTTTTTCGTTGAAATCACAAAGGACTGTTGGAGTTTTCAGGGTTTTTCATAACACTTCGACTGTTTCTACTGGTCACATCCCGTCAACGCCCATGTTTAGCCTGTGCCTGGCAGAATCCAGCGTCATGCTCAACTCCTAGGGGATGAAATGGTGGGTTTTCCCTACGAATTCAAAAGACTTCATGGTCAAGATGGTTATTGTNCATGCTCAACTCCTAGGGGATGAAATGGTGGGTTTTCCCTACGAATTCAAAAGACTTCATGGTCAAGATGGTTATTGTATGTTATAGTAGGGACCAGGGTTGTAGTCTATGGATGTCTATGGTGTTTTTGATATACAGCAAGGCCTGTTTATGGCACAACCAAAAGGCACAAACTTCGTTTTTAAAAAATAAAAATAAATAAGGACCTCAAAAACTACCAAAGTCGTTCATACCTGTATAGAAATGGCCCACGGGGTCCTTCCAGTGATTCTATAGGCATAAAACGGCGAGCGTTNTGTATAGAAATGGCCCACGGGGTCCTTCCAGTGATTCTATAGGCATAAAACGGCGAGCGTTTACCCCCTTTAAAATAAAATCACAAGCCCTGAGGGCAAAAATTATCTCTATGAAATCTAGGGTCACGTCTCCATCCGTAACTCTAAAGCCCTAGGAAGGCACACGGATTCTGCACGGAATCCCTACGGGAATCGAAAATCCAAACACTGCTCATGTGGCAGGTAAAGGACACAGAGTTGATAGTATATTTACACCTGGATCTTTCCATATGATACTTATTTCTGCGCAAAAACACTAGAATTTTCGCCGTTCTTGCGGAAAAACGCCGTTCCTCAAAATAAATGACGCTCAAGAAATTGTCACCCCACGTGGTCGGGTGTTTTCGCCGTTTGGCCGGGCATTTTCGCCGCTGCAAAACGGGTGTGGCATGAATATCAGAAAAAAATCTGCAGGTCCTTCCTGTGCAAAAACGATTTCTGGGGCAAAAGGCAAAAAAAAATTAAGCACCTTTTTGAAGAGGCAGGTATAGTACACCTGGATCTTCATTCGGGCTGGAATTCCAGCCTGAAAGGTTTTCTAAGCTTGAACGTAACTGAAATTCAATCTCAAAACATACGTGTCAAAGATGTAATGTTCAGTTGTTTTATACTCAAATATCTGTGGGAGGTTGTCCACTCTTAATCTCCCAATTTGAAACTATGTCTTTCAAAGATGTCAAATGTCTAGACTTTACAGACAAGTATCTTTGAAGGCTTTCCACTCTGAACCTTGCAATGTTCAAAACATCAGTGTCAAGGGGGTCTGACATGTTGACTTTATAGCGAGCANTTTACAGACAAGTATCTTTGAAGGCTTTCCACTCTGAACCTTGCAATGTTCAAAACATCAGTGTCAAGGGGGTCTGACATGTTGACTTTATAGCGAGCAATCTGGTGAATCTTTTGGAACACAGAACCTCTATAAAATCACAAGCGCCTCCCCGGCAGTGTCTAAGCATAAAGCCATGTGGGCTCTATAAAATCAGGGTGTGACGTCCCCTTTTCTGGTGGCATAGAGCGCTTTATGGGTAGCGTTGACCCCTGGCATTCTATGATAGGATATGTTCACGGGTATAGTCTTTCTATTTTTGAAGCTAAAACTCGACCAACCGTCCAACTTTCTTTCCCAGTGAGAGCTGGGGNGGCATTCTATGATAGGATATGTTCACGGGTATAGTCTTTCTATTTTTGAAGCTAAAACTCGACCAACCGTCCAACTTTCTTTCCCAGTGAGAGCTGGGGCAGACCGCACCTGACCACCCCAAAGAATCCGCTACTGAACATGCATAGCTCTCCAGTTCGGTGCATTACTCCCCAATTCGATGTGTTTTTTGCACTGCCATTGGTTGATTTGCTGATTAACCCGATGAAGTTGGACTAAATGCCCTGTACTGCTGGGTAAATCTCTACGAAATCTCCATTAGCTAATGGTTAAATGCAAAATTCCGACTTAAATCCCTATTATTCCGTAGTATTCCCTAGTACAGAGTCCCTCTTAATTGTTCCTCTAGATAAATCATGGCCAATCCCTAAAATGACCTTTTTTTGGTGGGTCCATACTCCATCCCCAACCCTGCCTGGATCACCAGGGCCCGCTTCTCGAACCTCAAACCTGGCCAAGTTTTGTTGGGTTTTCGGGACTTTTTGAAACAGCAAAAATGGCTGAAATCTGTGGATTGGAACAGAATTGGCAGGTTTGTTTCTTAATTTTTGATGTTGAAAAATCAAACAACTACATCTCATCTGCGGGTTTAGTTGAGGTTCGATGTCAAAATGTGTTACAAGCTGTGCGTTTGGGCATTTGGGATAGCAATCACAAACATTGATGGAAGAGAAAAATAATCTTTGAGCCCCTCCCCAATGGCAACATCGTGCAACTGAAACTTCATCAAATTATCCAATTATCCGTTTAGCTTAGCTAATTCTCTGATTATCCAGCTATCCAATTATCCAATCATCCCTTAAGCAACCAAAACATAGTTAGCGAAGAAAATTCAAATATCAAAAGGTCGTGATAAATACCACTTGTCTGCATCATTTTGGGGATTAGTATCACTACATATCACTACTATATCCCCCTGGTGAAATCCCCCTGATCTTTGCTCCATGGCAGACCTCTTCAGGCTGCGGCAGATCCGAAAACAGGACGTCATCGGAGCCAAAGTGGCGAGGCGTTGAAGAAGGGCGATTCGAAAGAGGTGTCATGGTGGATGGGGGATCACCAGAAGTCCACTTTTTGTGGATGAAAACATGGTGGAAAGAGACTGGAAAAGAGTGATAAACCATGGGATTTTTTTGCTTGAATTTGTACGAGTAGATATAGGTTTGGGTGGATTATAGTTATTGATGGCGTGAATCATTCAAAGGCATCGAAAACAGTATAACCATAGGATTATCAAGGATTATTACTAGTGTTATTGTAAAGCAACAATCAAGGAGACAACTGTGAAATACTAGGAACAAAATGGGGAGTATACCAAGAGAATCCAATCTGGGCACATGAGCAACCCTCCAATGACAAGCACTCAAGCCAAAGACCCTGGTATAAAAGGGGTTGGATATGTTCTTTTTTTGGTCGAAAGGGATTGCAATTCACAAGCAACGACCAAAAAAACAATCATGAAAACAATAGTGGGTCGTTATGGCCCAAAAAGCATCCCAGAGTTTGTAGTTTGAAGTTAGTCTAGGGGGCCAAAACACAAACACCATATTGTTGGCCATAAATATATCCAATGAATATTTCATTATTTCATTCATGTACCATGAATACGGTACACCAATGTACACCATTATATCTATATCTTATATTCTCTTAATATCCCCCCATCTGCGTAGGGAATCACCTGATGTTTTTCTGGTCCGGAATGACTCGACTGGATCCAACGGCCGCCCAAAATGCGGCCAAGTCTGACCCAGTTGTGACATGAGTCTGTGCAAAATGGGGCCCTATCCCCCACATTTATGGCAAGTTTCATTGGGAAAACGAATGAAGAACGATGATCAACCTATAGATTTTCGGGTTTTCCCCAATTTTTTTCAGACCAACCCACGTGTTCGGTGACTTCCTCTCACGTCAAAGAAGTTCGTCTCCGATTCCACTAGCCAATCCGAGCCAAGCCGAGAACTTCATGGAAAAAAACATGGAACGAACCTGAAAGTTTCTTGTAGATTGAAATCCACTGCACCAAAAACCTGAAAAGAGTGGACCCACCGCCCTCCGCTCTGTTTTTCAGGGCCAGTCCTTGCTCCCATTTCGTCGCTCCAACGGGGTAGCCTCACCATTCTGCACATGTGCGCAGTGCCCAGTTCAGCAAAAACCTCTCGTTGTAACCATCACCCACCAATCAAATTTAGGCTCCAATCCATTGTTGGTCAACATCCCCATCTTGCGCATGGTTAATATGCCATGAATCACAAGGGGGTTGGACATGAAAAGCTTACACCGTCTCTTGTCAAGGCTAATTCAAATTCAATCACTTCGTCCATTATATATATCCCAATGTTTCATCATGGTTCATTGCCCAGAAAGATAGCAAAGGTCGATCTTGCGACAGCAGTAGGATATGAATATGACAATATGACGATATGACGGTTGCCGTACTACTACAACCTTTTTTAGGACGATTGCTCACGTGGCAAAGTCCCCAGAAGTGCCATGGCGCGATACTTCCTGGTCAGGGCGCAAGGCCCAAGCAGTTCACCAGAGAGGAATGCCCGAGATGGTCCGCACCCGGCTTCCATGGAAGTGAAAATTTCATTGGCTGGTCTTCTTGGGAAGATCTTCACCGGAAACCGTGGTTTTCGGGGTTCAACCATTAAAAATATCATTAAAAATATCCCTTCAAGCAATCCAGTAAAAAATGCCGTCGAAGATGATTTCCCTATTGGCATAACAAGGGTTGCTTTTCCCATGAGCTGGTCAAATAGAGCGTTTTGAAACCACTATGACTGTGTTTGGACAAGGTCTGGCTGCTGGTAGTTTCAACCCCCTGAAAACAAGTCGCCCGGGATCATCATCCCCTCCGGTAATCACATGTGGCACTGGAAAATCCTCGAACTAAATGGAGCTGTGAATGAGAAAATCATCGATTTTCCAACCGGGACAAAGTTCCAGCAAACCATGTTTGAGTACCAGGGGATCTCTGAAACCATAGACCTCTCCGAGCCGGTCATCCCACGTATCCCACTGGGGATGATCACCAGCACAGGGTGATATGACTGTTTTATATATGTTCTTAATTAATTTATAAAAATAGATAATTTAATACATAGAAATAGAACAAACAAGAAGTCAGGGTTAAGTGCAACCAATGATGATTTGCAACTGGTTCGAAAAAATGGGTGTGGTTACTCAGTTGGAAATGAAATAACCCCATTTACGCGACTTATTCATCATAAGTCGCTAGCCACTTATGTTTCGTCTGATCATCCTCCAAGCATGCAAACATCGGCATGCCCTCTCTGATATTGCAGCGAAATCCAGGTTCTACATTCGAAGCAATCTAAATTCAGCGCCAAGGGAAAAGCAGCTGTCTGCAATGTTCATCTATGACTCTTCAAAGACTGCAAAATGAGCATGTCTGAAAATGTGGGATACACCCCAAACCGATTCCGAAAATGTTGAATCTTCCCCTCACAAGCAGAAACGGTGAACTAGACTGCACTCTGTTCACTTGGTCCACTCTGTTTGCAGCAATGCATCACGGCTCGCTGCCTGAGCCATTCTTGTTGATCATGGGGTCACAGCAGGATGCAAACAAGAGAAGAAATCATGTTATCTGTTCAAGAGGGTGTGGGTCCAGTCTATGCACACAAAACAAAATGTGATGGTGAATGGTGAATGCTAAAAATGGCCTAGGCCTTAAACCATGCTCAGGTGATTCTTCGAAAACAAAAATGATGGATTGATGGAGGGATGGATTTGAGCCTTTCCGCGGGTCAAAATGGACCCTAAACAGGGGCCTTGGATGAAAATTCAAGGCCCAAGAGCCACGAATGAATTGGCGATGTTTCGTCAGTGAGGGGAAAGCACCGTTATGGAATGGGCATCTTAAAAAAGGACAAATATGAAAAAAATGAAAAAGAAACAGATCTATAAATGAGAAACATCACCCCTTCACTTCCAAATTTGTAATGCTGAAGCTTATTTGAATGCGCACGCACCAGAAACATTGCCTAAGGATGCCCAACACCGCCCATTATTCCTCTGGCAGCACCGATCAATCCACTATGGACACCGCTGCTGCCAAGCGCCATCAACTGACTACGCAGAGATCATGACAATGACTGCTGGTGACAATGACTGCTGGTCTCACTGGCAAACTCCAGCGCACTGCCATCCTGCTCAACTGCTTCCATGACCACCTCCTTGTCACTCCGGAGTGTCTCACTGGCAAATTGCAGCGCACGGCCATTCTGCCGGACTGCTTCCAGGACCACCTTCTTGTCACTCCGGAGTGTCTCACTGGCAAATTCCAGCACACGACCATGCTGCCGGACTGCTTCCAGGACCACCTCCTTGTCACTCCGGAGTGTCTCACTGGCAAATCTCAGCGCATCGCCATCCTGCCGGACTGCTTCCAGGACCACCTCCTTGTCACTCCGGAGTGTCTCACTGGCAAATCTCAGCGCTTCGCCATACTTCCGGACTGCTTCCATGAGGTCACTCCGGAGTGTCTCACTGGCAAATTGCAGGGCAAAGCCATCCTGCCGTACTGCTCTCATGACCACCTGCTTGTCACTCCGGAGCGTCTTACCGGAATATTGCAACGCGCGGCCATAATGGCGGACAGCTTCCATGACCATCTCCTTGTCACTCCGAAGTGTCTCACTGGCAAATCCCAGTGCAAAGCCCTTCTGCCGGACTGCTTCCAGGACCACCTCCTTGTCACTCTGGAGTGTCTCACTGGCAAATCTCAGCGCATTGCCATCCTGCCTGACTGCTTCCATGACCACCTCCTTGCCATTCCGAAGTGTCTCACTGGCAAAGCTCAGCCCAAGGCCACGCAACCGGACCGCTTCCATGACCACCTCCTTGTCACTCCGGAGTGTTTCACTGGCAAATGACAGTGCCAAAAAGCCATCCTGCTTGACTGCTTCCATGACAACCTCCTTGTCACTCCGAATTGTCTCACTGGCAAATGCCAGCGCACGGCCATCCTGCCGGACTGCTTGTAGGGTGAACTCTTTGTCATTTGCCATGGCTTCTGATGCGGCTGCATGGACCTTGTCGTCTTTTGGAACCCCATCTTCAGAGCAACTGGAAAGCTGGAAGATTGAGGCCCACAAGCCATACCAATCGTAAAAAGCCTGGACAAATCTGCCCTGACCCTTTTGCAGTGGATGTGAATACTCCGCAGTAAACGATGTCACTCGATCTTTCTTGAGCCTTCCGGCCCCACCAGCATCAATGAGTGTGAGTGCCAGCTGGGTTTCCCCACTTGCCCCTGTGCATTTGTTGGTCACCAGCCAATTTCCTGGCTTTACGTCCATGTGTCCTAGGCCTGCAGAATGTAAATGCTGCAGTGCAGAACCCACATCTCTCCGCGCAGCCTCTGCAGCTGCCTTGGTGTGCCAGCCTGTTTCCAGCAAAGCAGCCACAGAACACCTGCCGNAGAACCCACATCTCTCCGCGCAGCCTCTGCAGCTGCCTTGGTGTGCCAGCCTGTTTCCAGCAAAGCAGCCACAGAACACCTGCCGAGGTCCATCATGTACGCTGGGAGGCGACCATTGACCGGATCCAACACATATCCATGCTCCATGACTTTGATGATGTTGGGGTGGTTCAGCTGAAGCAAAGTGCATATCTCTGTCNTATCCATGCTCCATGACTTTGATGATGTTGGGGTGGTTCAGCTGAAGCAAAGTGCATATCTCTGTCTTCATGCTTTGCTGCGACCTTGGATTTTTGGGATGTGCCACCTTCAAGGCAATGTGGTCTTGGCCATTTCTGGCTCGCCACACTGTCCCAAAAGCTCCTTCTCCCAGCTGAAGATCGGACTGCAGATTCAAGAGGATCGGGCTGCCCTGCTCCCCTGTTTCAAAAACAATGTCAGTGTCCTTCTCATCCTTGACAAGAGAAGAAGTGCCACTGGTTGGATCTGAAAAGAGACACAAGGGCAGTTCTACAGTTTCCTGGAGCAGCGCCTCATGCTGCACCTTCAACAAGTTCCTCAGGCTGCTTGGGTCACACAAGTCTTCCAGCTCTGTCCCGTTGTGGAATTTGACCTTGCAGTGCCACCCTCTTTTTCTGCGCAAATCCTGCAGTTTCTGCTGGATCCTCGGCCACTCGACTTCCGCAGAAGTATCTTCGGCCAAGTCTCCAAACTTGCACGGACACGCTCACGAGCCTGGATCTGCCCATTGATGTCAAGCACGCAGACCTTGAAGACGATCTTCTTGGGCATGGTGCAGTCGATTTGAAAAATGAAAAAACATGTTGGGATGTTCTGTTTTTTTCTGTGGCAGGTGCGAAGCTTTTTTGGGGTTCTGACAGACTATTCTCTAGATGCTTGCAGTTTTCTGAGGACCAGAGCTTTCAGACCTAGCTGCAATAACCTGTAGACCAAAGAATGCTCCGGTGGCAAATCAAGTAGTTCGTTTGTCAAGAAGAGCAATGATTGCTAGGACAGCTTGATGTTTTCTTTGAAACTTCACTGAATGACGAGCTATGCATCCAGCAAGTATCCTCTTTCTTTCAGTCACAAACATCTCCAGCTTCTACTGTTTCTACTGGTCACATCCGTCAACGCCCCCGTTTTCAACAGTGCCTGGCAGCTGCATTTTCGCGTCTTTGCTCAACTCCTGTGGAGATGAAAGGAATGGGTTCCCAAATTCAAAAGACTTCATGGTCCAGATGGTTATTGTATGTTATAGTAGGGACCAGGATTTTGGTCTATGATGTTTGGATATACAGCAAAGCCTGTTTATGGCACAACCAATAAAGGCACAAAGTTCGGAAACACAGAATAAGGGCCTAAAAAACGACCACTGTCTTTCTATTTTTGGAGGGTTTCCATGTCCAGACACCCACAGTCGGACAGTTTGGTATGGGTGAGAACTGGATAGCCAAAAAATCAGCGAGTTGCCCACTCCAGACGACCAAAATGATCCAAAACCATGACTGTCTTTGGACAAACATGGTCTGGTTGGTGGTCTCAACCCCCTGAAAATATTATAGAATATGATATTATATATAGAATGTATATTAGTCATGTGTTCACACAATGAGGGTTTATGACAGGGATGTGCACTCAGTTGTAACTGGAATGACCCGATTTGCAGGACTTGTTCATGATAGTCGCAAACCATTTGTGATTCGTGGGATTGCCCCCCGTGCATGCAGACATCAGCATGCCTTCTTAGATATTCCAGCGAAATCCAGGTTCTACATTCGAAGCAATCTAAGATCTGCGCCGAGGGAAAAGCATGTGTCATCATGTGTCTACAATGTTCTGAAATCTATGAGTCTTCAAAACCTGCGAAATGGACTTGTCCAAAAAATATACCCCAAAATTGTTTTAAAGATCCACCACGCTTTGCCCCAACAGGCAGAAACTGTGAAGCAGACTGCACTCTGTTCACCTGGTCCATTCTGTTTGCAGCAACGGATCACGACTCGCTGCCTGCACCGTTGATCATGGGGTCACAGCAACACGCAAAGACGAGAAGACATCTTGTTAAATCTTGTTATGTGTTCAGGATGGTGTGGGTCAAAAGTCAAAATTAAGGTAGACTAAATGGATGGTGAATGCTCAAAACGGCCTATTGATCATCTGTGGCTGCCTCAGTCTCCAATCTTAAACCATGCTCAGGTGATCGTTAAAGACAGGATTGATGGATTGACGAATGGATGGATTGCACGCCTTTCGGCAGGAGGGCCGCCACAAATGGGTGAAAATTCAAGGGCCGCCACAAATGTATTGGACATGATTCGTCAGTGAAGATAAAGCACCATGTAAATACCCACGACCAGGGAACATCACCCTTCACTTCCAAGTTTGCAATGCCGAAGCTTAGTAGAATGCACATGCGCTCGAAATAGTGCCCAAGCATGCCCAGCAACGCCCATTGTTCCTCTGGCAGCACAGATCAATCCACTATGGACACCGCTGCTGCCTAGACCATGTTATCCCACCAAGCCAAGCGCCATCAACTGACTACGCAGAGATCATGACTGCTGGAACCGAGGATTGAAATCTCACTGGCAACTTTCAGCAGAAGGCCATCCTGCGGACTGCTTCATTAACGACCTCCATGTCACCCCAGAGTGCCTCCCAGAGTATCTCACAGGCAAACTCCAGCGCACAGCCATTCTTCCGGACTGCTTCCATGACCACCTCCTTGTCATTCCGGAGTGTCTCAATGGCAAATCTCAGCAAAGAGCCACTCTGCCGGACTGCTTCCATGACCACTTCCTTGTCACTCCGGAGCGTCTTACAGGCAAATCTCAGCGCATAGCCATCCTGCCGGACTGCTTCCATGACCACCTCCTTGTCACTCCGGAGTGCCTCACTGGCAAATCTCAGCGCAAAGCCATTCTGCCGCACTGCTTCCATGACCACCTCCTTGTCACTCCGGAGTGTCTCACTGGCAAATTCCAGCGCACGGCCATCCTGCCGGACTGCTTCCATGACCACCTCCTTGTCGCTCCGGAGTGTCTCAATGGCAAATTCCAGCAGAAGGCCATCCTGCCGGACTGCTTCCATGACCACCCCCTTGTCACTCCGGAGTGTCCCACTCGCAAATTCCAGCGCACGACCATTCCGCCGGACTGCTTCCATNTGCTTCCATGACCACCTCCTTGTCACTCCGGAGTGTCTCACTGGCAAATTCCAGCGCACGGCCATCCTGCCGGACTGCTTCCATGACCACCTCCTTGTCACTCCGGAGTGTCTCACTGGCAAATTCCAGCGCCATGCCATCCTGCCGGACTGCTTGTACGGTGAACTCTTTGTCGTTCGCCAAGGCTTCTAATGCCTTTGCATGGACCTTCTCATCTTTTGAAACTCCATCCTCAGAGCAACTGGAAAGGTGGAAGATTGACGCCTCCAAACCATACAGATCGTAATAGGCCCTGACACTCGAAGGAATCGTCGATTCATAGGTGCAAACGAATTTCCTTTGCATTGGATGCGTATACTCCGCAGTAAACGATGTCACTTTATCTATGTTGAGCCTTCCGGCCCCACCAGCATCGATCAGTAAGAGTGTCAGTTGGATTTCCCCACTTGCCGCTGTGCATTTGTTGGTCACTAGCCAATTTCCTGGCTTTACGTCCATGTGCCTTAAGCCTGCAGAATGAAAATGCTGCAGTGCAGAACCCACATCTCTCCGCGCAGCCTCTGCAGCTGCCTTGGTGTGCCAGCCTGTTTCCAGCAAAGCAGCNCACATCTCTCCGCGCAGCCTCTGCAGCTGCCTTGGTGTGCCAGCCTGTTTCCAGCAAAGCAGCCACGGAACACCTGCCGAGGTCCATCATGTATGCTGGGAGGCGACCATTAACCGGATCCAACACATATCCATGCTCCATGACTTTGATGATGTTGGGGTGGTTCAGCTGAAGCAAAGTGCATATCTCTGTCTTCATGCTTTGCTGCGAC